>JAHKKF010507012.1:0-12908 GCA_019740295.1 Labeo calbasu
GACTTTGGCCTTGATAAAACACAGTGGACCAACACCAGCAGACGTAACGGCAGCCCAAATCATCAGTGACTTCAGAAACTTCACACTGGACTTAAAGCAGCTTGGATTCTGTGCCTCTCCAGACTTCAGAATCATGATTTCAACAAGAAATACACAATTTACTTTTATCTGAAAAGAGGACTTTGGACCACTGAGCAACAGTCCAGTTATCAGTCCTGTCAATGTCTTCTGGACCATTGCCAAGTCAGCAGTCTTCCCCATTATTGCGGTTTCAAAGAACAAGAGTTACCTGGAATGGATACTGTAGTGATCGACATTTAATGAAACTCAAATCTAAATATTCTAATATTTTGAGAGACTGGATTTTTGACTTTCATGAGCTGTATGCTCTAATCATCAAAGTAAAACAAAAAAAAACATTTTCAAATGTTTTACTTTATGTAATGAATCTAGAATATATGAAAGTTTAAGGTTTTGAAATAAGTTACAAACAAAAAATGAACTTTTTTTTTTTTTTTTTAAAGATGTACCTGTAGTGGACTTCAATGGTGGCAAACAGGTTAAAGGGCCAAATTGCAGTTTCTAATGCAGCTTCAAAGGGTTCTACACAATCCCAGCTGAGGAAAAATGGTCTTATCTAGTGAAATGATCATTTATATTCTCCTAAAAAAAAAAATTATATACTTTTTAACCACAAATGCTCATCTTGCATTAGCTCGACTCATTACATAGTCACTTCGGAAAGGTCTCACCTGACTCAACCCAATTTATAAAATGAATGTGCAAAGAAAGTCAAATGGCTGTTCCAAAAAATGGTAAAAAAAAAACAATGTTGGATAATTCTGAAGTTGGAGGACAGAATGAGATGGAGCTTTTTGCCGTACCCTACCTTTTTAAACCGGAGTACACAGACGAAGAACCGTGCAGTCACAGACACATATTGCATATAAACTATATACATTTTTATTTATTTATTTATTTTTTAGAAAATGACCAATCATTTTGCTAGATAAGACCCTTATTCCTAGGCTGGGATCATGTAAAGCCCTTTGAAGCTGCATTGAAAATGCAATTTGGACCTTTAACCCACTGAAATCAACTATATGGAGAAAAATCCTGAAATGTTTTCCTCCAAAAACTCAACTTACCTTATTTACGACTGAAGAAAGAAAGACATGAACATCTTGGATGACATGGGGGTGAGTAAATTATCAGTAAATTTTTATTCTGGAAGTGAACTAATCCTTTAAACTACAGCATGTCAAAACATGCTATTAACACTTATATTCCTTTTAAGCATTTATTTATTTGTAAAAACCTATGCACAATGACTTCTGCAATGTGCATAAAACAAGCCAATCAGACTAAAGCTTTCAATCTGGAGAAAGTGCCTGCCATTACTGTGTGCAGTCAGTTTGTCAATATGCCGTCTGAGGCTGACACTAACTGAATATGTTATTACAACCTAAACATCTACAATTTACTGAGCGATAAACAAACCCCGTAATAGTGAAGTCTGCTGTTCTGAGATGCAGGCAGTGTTGAATCTACTGATGATTTTCCTCTGAGGTTATGATAAAGAGAGATTATAGCTGTGGCCTCATTAATGCAGTTCACACAGGTTCTGCAGCAAATTCACCATGTGTGGTCATTAAAATACACTTGACCTTACACCGACACGCTCTCCTCTGATTTTCTCTCTCTATCTTAAACTGAAACCTTTTCACCTGTACATACCCACCTATATATATGCTGTAAATAGTGAAACAAACATTGCATTCCTCCCCCTCCGAAAGGTTTAATCATCTAATAGGCAGTTTTAAATGAGGGCTCAAAGGGCAAATGCATGCATTCACACATCCTGAGGCTATTTTCCCATGCATCTGTGTCCAACGTGCACGTGTGGTGTTGAATTCAGAGGCGCTCGCTTCATTACTTTATTACTCACTTGATGCTCAGACGCTATTACATGCATGGGTCATCAAAAACACACATATGCATTCACAACTACTCCTTGGGCTGTGACTATTTATTTCCAGGCCTGTATAGACTGGTTGACATGTCATCTTATGGGCAGTAATGAGTGTAAACGGTGTGTATTCTGATTGACTATGGCAGGGATGTGGATATTCCTGGAGAAGTTTAACAGACACGGGCTGATGTGACCTGGCAGTGGGAAGCATTACTACTGGAGGTGAAATCTCTGTTTGGCAGATCCCTCCTGAGGCACATGGCAATTAATAACTGACCTTTAATGTTTCAGCATGTCTCAGCTGTTTGTCTCAAGACGGACGCAAGCTAACAACCGTCAAATCAACAATATGTCAAAGTGTGTCATAGTTGCATGTAATATCCCTTGTGAGGAGAGGAAAGGTGATGATGTGATTGCAACCTGGCGTTACAAAGAAACAAAACAACTTAAAATATTTTCTTCAAAGAATTATGAAAATACACTACCACTCAAAAGTTTTTGAACATAAGATTTTTAAAATGTTTTTTTTTTTTAAAGAAGTGTCTTCTGATCACCAAGCCTGCATTTACTTGATTTAAAGTACATCAAAAACTAACATTTTGGAATATTTTTACTATTTAAAATAACCGTTTTCTATTTAAATACATTTTAAAATGTAATTTATTCCTGACATTTCAAAGACGACCATTACTCCAGTCACATTATCCTTCAGAAATCATTCTAATATTCTGATTTGCTGGCCCAAAAAAAACTCTTTTTTTTTTTTTTTTTTTAATGTTGTAATAGAAATCATCTGAAATACATTTTTTTTGTAACATTACAAATGTCTTTATCATCACTTTTGATCAATTTAAAGCATCCTTGCTAAATAAAAATATTAGTTTCTATAATTTCTTTCCTGTGAGACCTGCTAAAAGACCAGCCAAGGTTCAACCAGCCATTTGCAGCTTAAACCAGCTAAGACTAGACAAGTTGGTTTTTAGCTGTTTTTACTGAATCAACTGGCTTTAGCTGATTTAAACATGTTAATCATGCTAGCAATATGCTGATAACATAATTATGCTAAAAACACACTGGCAACATGCTACTAACTTGCTAACAACTTGTTAATCATGGTAACAACTTGTTAATCATGTTAACATGCTAATAACATGCTAATCATGTTAATAACATGCTACTAATTTGCTAACCATGTTACAAACATGCTAGCAACATACTAGCAACTTGTTAATCATGCTAGCAACATGTTAGCAACTTGTTAACAACATGCTAGTAACATGCTAGTAACTTGCTAATCATGCTAGTAACACGCTACTAACTTGTTAACCATGTTAAAAACATGCTAGCAACTTGTAAATGATGCTAGCAACTTGTTAATCATGCTAACATGCTAGTAACATGCTAATCATGTCAATAACATGCTACTAACTTGTTAACCATGTTACAAACATGCTAGCAACATACTAGCAACTTGCTAATCGTGCAAACAACATGCTAGTAACTTGCTAATCATGCTAGTAACTTGCTAATCATCCTAACTACTGCTAGTAACTTGCTAATCACAACTACTAACTTGTTAACCATGTTAAAAACATGTTAGCAACATGCTAACAACTTGTTAATCATTCTAACAACATGCAAACAACTTGTTAATCATGCTAACATGGTAGTAACACGCTAATCATGTTAATAACATGCTACTAACTTGCTAACCAAGTTACAAACATACTAGCAACTTGTTAATCATGCTAGCAACATGCTAGTAACTTGCTAACCATGTTAAAAACATGCTAGCAACATGCTAGTAACTTGCTAATCATCCTAGAATCATGCTATTAACTTGTTAATCATGCTAACAATATGTTAGTAACTTACTAATCATGCTAGAATCATGCTATTAACTAAAATCATGCTAGTAACATGCTAGTAACTTGCTAATCATGCTAGAATCATGCTTTTAACTTGTTAATCATGCTAACAACATGCTAATAACATGCTAACAACATTGTAATCAGCCTATAAAAATGCAAGCAAAAAGTTATCATGCCAAAACATGCTAACAACATGTTAAATGATGTAAGCAATGTGCTAAATCATGATAGCAACATCAACTTTCATACTTTTACAACTGCTTCAACTTTCAGGCTAGGCTTTCTCAAGCCAACTCAAAGTTTGTCTCAAACTTTACTCATCTAGTTTCAAATTAAAAGCTGATTTTTGCATATTTTTTTCTATTCAAAGAATCCTGAAAAATGATTATAATAATAATAATAATAATAATAATAATAATGATGATGATGATGTTTCTTGAACAGCAAATCAGCATATTAGAATGATTTCTGAAGGATCATGTGACACTGAAGACTGGAGTAATGATGCTGAAAATTCACAGGATCACAGGAATAAATTATATTTTAGAATATCTTCAAAACAGAAAGCGGTTTTAAATTTTAAATAGTAAAAATATTGCACAGTATTACTGCTTTGGCTGTATTTTGGAACAAACAGCAGAAGAGATTTTTTTTAAGAAACATTACAAATTAAAAACTTTTGATTGGTAGTGTATATTAAGAAAAACATTTAGGCAGTACAGCTGTTTTGCATTACAGAAATAAAATATATTTAAAATAGATTAAAAACAGAAAACTTATTTTAAATTTCAATAATATTTCACCACATTAATGTTTTTATCAAATCAATTCAGCGCTGGAGAGCATATGAGACTTCTTTAATAAAAACATTGAATAACCTTACCCACCGTAAACTATTGAACTATTAAACAATACTGAAATTAAATCATGTAACATCAGATGTCACCAGTAAGCAAACCCTCATGGCCTTAAAGCATCCTTGTGTGATCTTTCATGCTGATATTTTGAGCAGCTGTACCTTGAGCCGCGTGTGGTTTCCCGCAGATGTATTAAGAAAAGAAACGCTCTTCTATAATGCATTGAGAGTATTGACTTCTCCTTGGTGCGCTATTTCCACTTCCTGACAGGTAAGAGAGATCCACCCCCCTCCGGTCTCTAATGCACCTGTCAATCAGAGAACAAATTCAATTCAGTCTTGTTTGTGTGGACATAAAGAGGGCATAGTCATGTCAAAAAAAGAAGGCATTAACCGCTATCACTTGGATAATAATGCATTTTAAAAAGCTGATTGTCAGTAAGGGGTTAGACCGATCGGTCAGAGAGATTAGGCGCTTTATACAGCACACGTCCCCCAAGGCTCTTCACGCTTATGCAGTTTCATAAAATAAAGTCATATTTTGTATTAAGGGACTGGGAGAGTTTCTTTAATCCTTTATCACAGAGTAAGAAGAAACTGAACACAGAAGCTGGCAAAATCTTAATATAAAAGGACAATGTAGGTTGAGAATTCCCAAAACTTCAAAAAAAAAAAAAAAAAAAAGTACGTACCTGTAATAAGTTCCCACAGAAAGACCAGAGCCAATAATACACATTTACTGTAGGTGCATTAAAGACTAGCATCACCATTTAAATTCAGCTCAGATGGGATTGAGTTTAAAAATCGTCTTTAATTAAGATCACGGCAGAACAACGTCTTCACGCTAGACACATTCCCTTTAAAAACTGTCTGTTTGCCATAGCCATGTGACAGGCAAGGAGGAAGGACACAAGAAAGCTTTCAGGGACCCAGAGACCCTGACAACAGAGGACAGCCGCTATCCAAATGCAGAGAGACAAGTGCAAAAATCCCATTCATTAGGCTGTGACATGTCATGGTGCTAAGACTGTTAACGTTACTCGCCTGGCATATGAATTTTTCAGCTCGTGGCTGTTTTATTCATGGCGACTCGTGGCAGAGACATGTTCCTCTCAGACACCTGTGATTGAGGTAAGCCAGGGGTCATCACCCAGAAAACACACCGTTCTGCATTCTGCACCTGCGTGATGTCTTTCGCTTTTCAATAAACAGATATCAATCTTTCATTAAATGAAAAGGGTGATGATGGATTCCCTTTGTCTGTTCCTGTCAGTGGGAATTTCTCTGCGAGCGCTTACTGTAGATTTGCTGTTTTGAAAAGCATTTGGTTATTGCTTTGATTTTAGCTCAAGGCTTTTTAAAGAAACCCCTCATCTTAAGTGTCTCAAGCTATTATTTTTGTCTGTCTTAAGATGCATGAGTTTTCATGGTGGATGATAAAATGGGCAAAAATCTCATGCACTCACACAGAAGGTCTGAAGTCGTATCAAGAGACAAGAATATCAAATGCTACATGCACACTGCAGGTAAATTCAGTTGTCAGTTCATGTTTTAGTGCTTAATTCTGTTTGTACAAACAGTTCAGGAGTGATAACTGCATTCTAGAACCAAACTGACTCGCAAAAAATGCAGGTAGCATTAACTGCATTTGCAAAAATTCAATGCAATGTGTACAGAATGAAACAGAAGAACCAGTTGTTAAAAGGATAGTTCACCCAAAAATGAATATTAGCCCATTGTTTACTCGCCCTCAAGGCATCCTAGGTGTATATGACTTCCTTCTTTCAGACGAATGCAGTCCAAGTTATATTAAAAATTGTTCTTGCCCTTCCAAGCTTTGTAACGCAATGGGCGCGTGTTTCTTTTCATCAGTCCAAAACAAGTCCAATAAAGCGCATCTATTCACAAAAAGTGCCTCACACGGCTCCGGAGAGGGAATAAAGGCCTCCTGTAGCGGATCAATGCGTTTTTGTAAGAAAAATATCCGTATTTAAAATGTAATAATCACTTTAATCTAGCTTGCGCTCACTGTTGTACACGGAAGCAGCTCCGGATGGATACTTAGGACGTCGACGTTGTCATATACGTCGCTTTATGAGTCAAGCCCGAAGACGCTTAGAGAAGTCCACTTCCAGAACAAAAATGTAGAGGTAACGTACTCACCCCATTGTCATCCAAAATGTTCATGTCTGTCTTTCTTCAGTCGTAAAGAAATTTAGTTTTTTGAAGAAAACATTTCAGGATTTTTCTCCATATAATGGACTGCTATGGTGCAGTTTAGAACTTCCAAAATGCAGTTTAAATACGGCTTCAAACGATCCCAGCCAAGGAAGAAGGGAAACGACTGGTTATTTTCATAAAAATAACACAATTTAAATACTTTTTAATCTCGAACGCTCGTCTTGTCTTGCTCTGCCTGAACTCCGTGCATTCTGGCTTATGACAGTTAGGGTATGTCGATAAACTCCAATCGTATTTTCTCCCTCAACTTTAAAAATCATTTCAAAATCATCCTATATAGCTACAGAAGTACCGACCCAGTCTTTGCAAAGTGAACATGCAAAGAAGATCAAACATCCTTAACAAAAAAGGTAAAACAGCGATATAGAACGATTTTGAAGTTGAGGGAGAACGTGAGATGGGAGTTTTTCAACATACCCTAACATACCAGTCCAGGCAAAGTTAGACAAGACAAGCATTTGACATTAAAAAGTATATAAATTGTATTATTTTTTATGAAAATAACCAATCGTTTTGCTAGATAAGACCCTTCTTGCTCAGCTGGGATCGTTTACAACCGCATTTGGGATTGTTTAAAGCCACATTTAAACTGCATTTTGGAAGTTCAAACTCGGGGCACCATAGCAGTCCATTATATAGAGGAAAAACCCTGAAATGTTTTCCTCATAAAACAATTTCTTTACGACTGAAGAAAGACAGACATGAAAATCTTGGATGACAAGGGGGTGAGTACATTTAATGTGAATCTTTGTTTTGGAAGTGGACTTCTCCTTTAATAAGTGTTGCATATGTTGCATATGCTGCATATGCAGTCTTGCATATAATAAGTGGACATGGCAACCCTTCAAGAGTGCATTCTGCAAAGCAGCCTTCAAAAAAACAACAAAAAAAAAAAATCAATAAACATAAGTGTTCAGTAGGGATGCAATAATATTATCATTATCATGATGTTGTGATAGCAAAACTGTCTTATATTATCGTGGTCAAATGACGATATGAAATGATAAGTCTTCCGGGCAAAAAGTGTAGTTTTTAAAATACATTTAAACATCTCATTCTGACATAAAAGGTCCTTAAAGTTGGGTTTTTGGGCCATTATGATTTGGCACAGTATCTGTCAAACAAACTAAAACCGAACACTTTGTCCAGGCAATCGCTCGTGATCCGGTGTTTTCCATGCCTCAGAATGGCTCAGTTCACAGGGAATGAATGCAGTGCACTCACTTATTGCATGTGCTGCAAGTTTAGCGTGCGTTTGGGAATGCAACGGCCACTAGTTATGCTTTATTTTCGCAGCACATGATTACAGTATTTCAGTACGCGTTTTTATAAGCCTGTTTTGACTGAAGCTGGAAATATATATCAAATCAAAATAGAAGCTTAAAAGTGCAGTATGAATCGTTGACAGCTAGCTGTTTAAATGTGTAACGTTACTGCAGTCCAAATTCAAAATACCTCTTTCAAGTGTAGAAATTAGAAAAAAAGTCTTGTGATTTCCCTACTGTAGTGTAAAGCAAAAATAATATACCTATGAAATTCACTTTTATATTTATTTTACAGTCCAGTTGTTTTACAATATATTGCTATTACTGTTACATGAATAACAATAATATAAAATTGTTGTTATTATATTCAAATTTGTTTGGCTCCCTAAACACCAGTGTGGATGTAATTTAGACTGAGAGAGTTTATCACAAATAAAAAGAGACTTTTTTTCTGACTTAAGTTTTCTTAGTTAAGAACTGGGTAGGGGCTCTTAATTTTTAGCCCTTTAGAACTTTAAAAGGTACAAAATTGTCTTTTTTTTTTTTTTTAAATATCACAATAAACATTGTATTGTGGACTTCATATTGTGATGTTACCGTATCGTAAGATTTTGATATTGTTACATCCCCAGTTTTCAGTCACTGAAATATTACACAAAAATAGCAGATACCAAACGTGACGGCAAAATGTTCAACGGCAACTTCAGAAAACAAACAAATAACAATAGAACCCCAGATTCCTTCTCCAAGACGTCATTTACATTGCATTCTTCCAGCCAATGTGTGTGTTTTGGAGACCACATGAGGAGAGTGAAACACCACTCTAAATGAAACCTGGCTTTCTGCCGTCAAAAACATTTTTTTAAAAAAAGATTTAGCTCTCAGTACTAATATAAAGGGCTCCGCTACGCAGAAATGATAGAGAGGAATGGTAATATAGCCTTTATGATTAGATAGGATCCCGAGGGAGGAGTCCCAAAGTAGACGGACGAGAGATGTGCATTTACCTTGAACTGAAACACATTATTATTGATGAAATGACACTCCCCAGCACTTTATCTCTGGCATTCTCTCTCACACATATAGTACATGCTATTTATTGCTCTAAATAGTTCAAACGGAACTACGAACCTCAACCTATCATGAATGAAGAAAAACATTAGCAATTTAGTAAAAAAGAACAAACTATATTTTAACATACAATTTCAAATGTGTACCAAAACTATTGCCAGATACTTTATGATCTGAAATATCAAATCAAGTAAATTTGTTGCCGGCTGTTTGTTGACAATTACAGCTTGTTTATGCTTAATTACTAAACAAAATACTGCATATCTTAAATGCAGTGACATAATTTCAATGATTCAAACTTTTTTGCTTTGAAGAAAAGAAAAATAAAACGGAATTCACATTTTATTTACATGATGTGCCATTTCTGAGGGAAACAGTATATTTAGCTGAAAATCATATGGAACCAATGTTATTTTAGCAGAGTTAAGACATAGCTTTGTTTAATATTTTAAATTTGTTTGTATATTTGCACTTTCATTTTTATTTTAGTTGAAGCTTTAGAAATTTTGTTGAGTATTCTGGCCAGTTTTATACGTTTTTATTTTATTATCTATATGTTTTTTTTAATAAAATTTTATTTGTATTTTATATTTTAATTTTTTAATTTTTATTAAGTTTTATTTGTTTTATTTTAGTTTTAGTTATTTTAGTACATCACGTTAAACATAAAATTATAAATGTTCACTTGGCAACTAAATGATATAAAATAAAGGACTTATTTTGTTTTATATTTTATATATTAGATAACATTTATTTTGTTTCAGGTATTTTTTTTTTTTTTTTTACAGTTTTGGTTTTAGTTTACTTTAATAACCCTGGAAGAAACATAATTTTATCCAATGGGATTTGATCAAATGGTAGGGCTGTCAAACAATTAATCACGATTAATTGCATACAAAAAAGTTTGAGTTTGCCTAATATATTTGTGTGTACTGTGTTTAATTATATTGTATACATAAATAAACACAAATTAATGTATATATTTAAGAGAAATGTGTTATTCGTGGACAAAATAATTGTATTTATATATAATATAAATGACATAAAAATGATAATAAATACATATACTTGTAAATATTTCTTAAATATATACGTGAATGTGTTTATTTATATATACATAATAAATTACACCAAGTTCACACACGTATATTAGACAAACTCAGACTTTTATTTTGTATGGGATTAATTACAATTAATCGTTTGACAGCCCTATCAAATGGAAATTAACCAATAATAAAAGCCTGAAGAAGTTCATTTTATATAGGAATGGGAATCATAAGGAATTCCACTTAATTCCAGTTCCATTTAAGATTCTATTAGAATTCCAGTGGATGTTTAGGAATCACTGTAACCAAAAATCAAGAAAATTATTTGGTTCAAATTTTTTTAGGAAAAGAAAAAAAAAAAAAAAAAGGCAATGACTTCCAACCCTAGTTTTATTGATTTTTACAAGTATACATATAATATATATATATAAAAATATGAAACTACAACATCATGAATCATGTACAACATCACAAGGGGCGTTTATTAAACAACAAATTGGGTCAATTATGATTTGATATGGTCTTCAACAGCCTTACTCTCCATTTATAAGCAGTTGTGCGTGGGCCCAAAATTCCTCTCAGCATGTTCGTCCCTGCAGAGGTGAAAATAAGGTATGATTCACTCTTACCACATTGAAGGGAGGAATTCGTGTTGGCAAGGTCTCTGTGCACACACTGGTCAGCTGAAGAGAGCGCTCACGACCACAGACAGCGACCGACAAAACAAATCAACAGCTCACGTACTGGAGCCACAGAACAGAAAGACAGTACAGCCGGCGGGTCACGAGAGACAGCTGCAGCCCTTCCAGCGTGGAACGCGTTAGAAAGCTAAAAAATAAATAAATAAATGAAATAAAAAAGTACAAAGTTGAGTCAGATCACCAGCTGCCTTTTCATTCTTTGTGCACATTTACAGAGATTTAGCCTGATCTCTGCTTGTCATTTACAGCCCTGAACTTGAGACTGCAAGAATATTTCTAACAAGAATTACTATTGTTATCATCTATATTTTCTGTCATAGCATAAATACTAACTTTCCCACACCACTTGTTACAGACATCAATATAGAGTTTTGAATGTTTTTATTCATTTAAACGTAATGCAAAACAAGGTAAACATCTTAGCAAATAGCAGACAAACAGTTTCTTCAAAAAAGGTACCAACTGAGAAAAATCAATAAGTCAAAAATGTTCTGAATCTGCTTTTTAAGATTGCTAAAACGGCTATTTTATGCACTTATGCATTGCCGCTATACACAAACAGCGTTTCTGTACCTTCTCTCAATGCATTTCTCTCTTTCATCCCTCATAAAACACTCATACAGCACCGCCAATAAATAAATTATAACCTTTTTAAAAGGTTGCTTGTTTGAGCCTGATATAGTGAAAGTGAAAAATGCTTAGGTGAAAACAGTATAATAGTCGATTCTCCATTAAATCATTTATAGGGAAGAGAATTGTAAGTAATTCAATGATTCTTTAACTGGGTTTTAACTGATTTTCATTCCTTGCTGAATCATTTAGTACTTCTGAAAGAAGAAAAACTTTGAAAAAAAAAAAATTGATTTCTTATTTCCTTTACAAGAGTCTGATAACAAATGGTGATGAGATCGTTTTACATTTCAACACAAAAGATTCAAAAATACATTTCTAATTTTAAAAAAAATAAATAAATAAAATAAAAGGTAGCTAAAGGAATTCTGAACTAATAAACTGTACTTAACTGTACTGTTTATATTTAACAATTTTTTGAAACATTATTATTATTTAACATTTATGTTTCATAAGGATGTAAAGTTATCAACATCTCACGATACAATAATATTGCGATATGAAGTCTAATATTTGATTAGGGCTGTCAAACGATTAATCACATCCAAAATAAAAGTTTGTTTACATACTATATGGGTGTGTGTGTGTGTGTGTGTGTGTGTGTTTATATATAAATATATATATAAAAATATATTAATATACGATATCTTTTCTTATATATTTATATATAATCTAAATTAATTACAAGTATAAATATATGTGACCCAGGACCACAAAACCAGTCTTAAGTAGCACAGGTATATTTGTAGCACTAGCCAACAATAAACTGTATGGGTCATAATTATACATTTTTATTTTATACCAAAAACATTAAGGTATTAAGTAAAGATCATGTTCCATAAAGATTTTGTACATTTATAATTTAAATTATGTGTTTATTTATATGTACATAATAAATATACACACACACATATAGTATGTAAACAAACTTTATTTTGGATGCAATTAATCGTTATTAATCTTTTGACAGTGCTCTCTCTTATATTTATTAAAAAAAAAAAAAAAAAAAAGCACATGAAATATTGAAATAAAAACTGAAAAATGTGTATATTTCAAAGTTCAATTATTCTATTAAATGCACTTTGAGAGTTCAAAATTAAGAGCTCCAACCCATTTTCTTAACAAAGAAAACTTAAGTCAGAAAAAAGTCTTGACTTGTACCTGAACTTCAAAGGGGACTCAAGCCTCTTTTTATTTGCGATATACTGTCTCAGTCTAAATTACATTCACACTGTGTTTTAGGAAGCCAAAAAAA
>JAHKKF010507021.1:0-13770 GCA_019740295.1 Labeo calbasu
AAAAAAACACTAAAAAATTATAAATAGTTTCAAACATACTAAAAACATTAAACAAGCTATTATCTAAAAATAGTCAACAGTAACTAATAGCAAACAGATCAAAGCAGTACAAAAACATTACACAAATTTAAAAATATAAATAAAATGATTAAAAAAATATTTTTGCCATTTTCTAATGATATTTTAAAATTTTACAAACGATGAATTACTGTATACAGTAATAAAACTGTATTTTACTTTTGAAATGTTTTGTGTTTGAGCACAAAGTATGCAAATGTGCAGGTTTAATTGTTTAGTTGTTTTTTATTCATATCAGGGTGTGCTTTTTCACCCACAAACATATTAAAATTGTCTGCAAAACAATCACAAACCCTGTTCAGACCTGTTATATAACACATACAAACAGTATTACTTTAACATGAATAGTTAGGGATTCATTTGAATAATACGTTGAATAATCATGCAGTGGTGTTCAGACCTGACGCTTGACTGCAGCATGCGCAGACCCTCCATGTATCTGCTGTGATGACCTCTGACCTCATGGATCAGACTCTGACCTCTGACACACGCAGCGCTGCTCAACATCTCCTGCACTGAACGCACGCTGAACCTGAACACACACACACAAGATTTTCACAAAGTCTGTGATTTTCTGTCTCTGTTTGGATGTGGTAAAACCCACACAGATGAAATAGAAAACAACAGGCTTGTGGTTGAAATTTCTCTCATCTCTGGCCATAATTCTGATCTTGAAATTAGGGTTTGGTGAAAACGGTCTGAGAATTGAACAAATAGCTGTAATCTGGCTCAGATTCAGACAGGAATCATGTGTTTGTTGTTTTTCACCACACAAATGGTTGTAAAAAGCAAAAATGTTATGAAATGCATCACATTTAGTGAAAAAGAGAGACACTCTTCAGATACATTTGTAGCGTGATGTCACTGGCACTCACAAAGCATAAACAGCCGTCTTCACTTTTTGTGTTGCGTTCTGCTCCAGCTGCAGTGCATTATGGGTGCAGGTCAGGACAAGGTCATGGTCATGTGTCTGATGTGCAAAGAGAGCGAGCTGCGTCCACACGTACAGCTCTACGACCGGATCTGACCACTGACAGCCTGACGCCATCTGAACCAGCTGAAGAAGAGAGACACTGACGTTACTGATATATATATATATATATATATATATAACTCACTACATCTGATCAAATGATCCTGACAGCAGCTTTTAGACTAATAGACGCAAGACTGTCCCTCTGATCTATGTCAGGTATCACTGATGTCCTTCATTCATGTAAGTACATATATCAGCTTTTCAATAATGATGAAGCGTGTCATTTAAGCACCTTCTGTAACAATGGACAGATATAAGAAAAATAACTAATAGTTATTGCCCTACTTACCCAGTTGATTAATTACATTGATAATTGCAAACATTTAAATGTTAGGTTTAAATATGCAAATGAGGCATTGTTTAATTAAATGTGCTCATTTGCATACATTTCTAGTACAAAAACTCTAAACACTGGATGAAGTCAGTTTCAAAATTTTTGTTTAATTTTTTGACATATTACAGTCAAATGTTTTTAAAGAGGGAATTTAGGGCATCTCGTTTATGTCACTCCATAATTCAGAAAATAATTAGAACAGACAGAAAAAAAACATATTTTCACATTTTCTCTGAGGAATAATATGTTCATATAATATAATATAATATAATATAATATAATATAATATAATATAATATAATATAATATAATATAATATAATATAATATAATATAATATAATATAATATAATATAATATAATATAATATAATATAATATAATATAATATAATATAATATAATATAATATAATGTATATATAATATAATCAAGCAAATTATATATGAACAAATCCCTCTGTAAAAACCTTCAGGATATAGACAGGAATAAAAATGTTTGGTTTGGTGTGTGTAAGTGATACTGAAGTGGAGATTTATGGTTCAATGTAGGAGAAATGGTTCATTTTGAGAAAACAGCTTTTAAAAATCTGTTGTAATTAAAATCTATTGACACAAATAGATAAAGTGCTATAAAATAAACATTTAACAGTGTCTTTTGGATGTTTTCTTTCCACTAGTCTTAAAAAAAAACCCCTAAAAAGCCCAAACTTGACAGGTGCATGAAAAACAAAAAATAAAAATAAAAACAGTTTTGCCTGCAGTGTCTCCCCTTAAAAACAGTTGTACTGCTGAATATTTTTGTGATACATTTTATTTTGTCATGATTCTTTGATTAATAGAAAATTCAAAAGGACAGCATTTGTCTGAAATAGAAATCTTATTATAAATCTCATTATAAATGTCTTTACTCAATTTTGATCAATTTACTGCATATATGATAAATAAAAGTATTCAGTTCAGAGTATTTTTCTGTATATATTTTGCTTACTCAAAACTTTTAAATAGTAGTGTATCACAATTTCAATGATACATGATTTCTGAAGGATCATGTGACACTGAATACTGGAGTAATGATGCTGAAAATTCAGCTTTGATCACAGCAATCAATTACATTTCACATAGAAAACAGCTATTTTGAATTGTAACAATATATAGCATTTTTTACTGTATTTTTGATCAAAGAAAAGCAGCCTTGATGAGCAGAAGAGACTTCTTTCAAAAACATTTCAAATGTCTGACTGGTAATATATCTTTATAAAAGTTTACAATGTTGTTGCAGATGAACTACATATATTTCATCAGGTTAGTGAATATTGTGCACTCAAACCCTGTCATTTAAACCTCTAACTGACAGTGGTACAGTTGAGGTCAAAAGTTTACATACCCCTTTTAGAATCTGCACAATGTTAATTATTTTGCCAAAATAAGAGGGATTATACAAAATGCATGTATGATTTGAATAAAATATTTCACATAAAATATATTAACATATAGTCCAGAAGAGAAAATAATAGTTAAACTGCTGCTGTTCTTCAGAAAAATACTTCAGCTCCCACAAATTCTTTGGTTTTCCAGTATTTCCAACAATGACTGTATGATTTTGAGATGCATCTTTTCACACTGAGGACAACTGAGGGTTCAAACGCTCACTGATGCTCCAGAAGAAAGAAACATGCATTAAGAGCCAGGGGTGAAAACTTTTGAACAGAATGAAGATGTGTACATTTTTCTTATTTTGCCTAAATAGCACATATTTTTCCATTTAGTACTGGCCTTCAGAAGCTACTTACATGTTATCCAGAAGACAAAATAAGTTATATTTACCCTGATCTTCAAATTTCAAAAGTTTTCACCCCCAGCTCTTAATGCATGTTTTTCTCCTGGAGCATCAGTGAGCGTTTGAACCTTCTGTAATAGTTGCGTATGAGTCCTTCAGTGTGAAAAGATGATCTCAAAGTCATACAGTCACTGTTAGAAAGGGTTCAAATACACAAAAATGCTGGAAAACCAAAGAATTTGTGGGACCTGAAGGATTTTTCTGAAAAACAGCAGCAGTTTAACTGTTCAGGACAAACAAGGGACTTGTGAACAACTATCACTAAACAAAAAACAGCTGTGGATCATTCAGGTAACAACACTAATAAAATCAAGAGGATGTAAACTTTCGAACGCGGTCGTTTTTATAAATTCAGCTATTATTTTTTCTATGGACTATATGTAAACGTCTTCTATGTGAAATATCTTATTCAAATCATACATATATTTCATATGATCCCTAAATAATTAACATTTTGCAGATCCTGAAAGGGGGGGTGTAAACTTTTGACCTCAAGTGTATGTTTTACACATATTAAACTGTATTTTACCAGGTTGTAATGATAGCAGCTCTTACCACAGACAGATTTGGAACAGTAAACTCCATCAGTCTGGAGTTCCTGTTACACTGAAGCATCTCCACTGCGACCAGCACACGAGACACGGCCGTCACCGCCTCGTTTTGACTCTGACAGAAACAAAACAAAGCAGTTACAGACTGGAAATGACGAATATTAACCCTATAAAGCCTACTGATTCAAATTTTTCACCCACAGAAAGGTCAAACGATTAACATGATCACACTTTCCTGGTTTAAATCAACCATCTGACAATCCAAACACAGTCGGGTTGTTCAGTTGTTGACGTCACCTGATCGTTGATGTCCAGTTTGTGTCCGATCTGTTGCTGAAGCAGCTGTTTAACGCAGACCCACGTGCTCAAGATCTGCTTCCTCACCGTGATGGGCAGCGGCTCAGTGTTTCCATTGGACAGACGCAGTGCAAACTCACACACCTGCAACACACACACAAACACACACGGTCAGGTATCAGCAGAACGCAGATGTCTAAACCTCATCCGTCCTCAAACTTTCTGCTCTTAAACTTTAGCCTTAGGCACAAATCTCCAGTCTGCTAGAGCCAGCATGCTGCTCCACGTGTGCTTCAAACCGATAACAACGCCTGCGAGATTAGCTTCTCACGTCGAGTGTGAAAAGAGCAGCGTTGGGAAAGTCGTTAGTGAATGATTTCCCTATTAAAAAGGCTTTCATGTGGAATTAGCGCTGATATGTGCAGCAAAGGGCCTGTAAATCTGCACAAAAGGCAGCAAAATGAAATTTAATTAGACAGAATGTGAAAAAGGGAAGCTGGAAAATGCATGAGGTGTTAAACAGTGAATTTAGGGCCTGAATCTGATTTTTATGAGTCTCTTTCCTATATTCACTTAGATGAGAAAGACACAGTCATGCTTCTCAAAAATAGCTAAATTTAAGATTTATGAATCTGAATTGCATATAAAATTTCCATGCATTTGGATTACACAGTTTTAATAAACCAACAGACTTACTGTGATGCATATTAGTTTGTCATACATACATACATAAACAGGTCAGATTTCTGCATCTATAGTACAAATAGTACAAACTGAATGGCTTTTAAACACATAATAACCAGGTTTATATATTTATCAATAAATCCAATTTGTTTTAATCTCATGCATATTAACTAAATTATTACTGCTTGTTCCAAAGCTAGCCATATTTTAACCATATTTATTTTTAATACATTTAATTGTTTTAACAATGAAAAGATTTATGCTGATTCTAAGCAATTTAGAAATTATACAATAATATATAAATAATTATTTAATTACAGAAAAATGAAAAAATGATCAAATAAAATATAAAGTAATTTATATATAATGCAAATATAAAACTATAGATTAAAAAATAATAAAATAAATAATAAATTATTTTATTAGAAATAAAATTTAAAAATAAAACGATATATAAATAATCATAAAATTACAAAACAATAATACAAAATATATAGAATAATTATATAATTAAAGAATAATACATAAAATATATAATCATATAATTACACAATAATAATCTAACATAATATATAGAAGAATTATATAAGTAATTTATATATAATGACTGATTAAAAATAATAAAATAAATAATATATAAAATAATTATTAAATTATAAATAAAATTCTAAAATAAAATGATATATATAAAAAAATCATATAATTACAAAACAATAATACAAAATATACAGATTAGATAAATTATGGAATAATACATTAAACATAAAATAATATACATACAAACCTAAAAATAATAAAATATATAAAGAATATAAATAAATATTAAAAAATAACAAAATAAATTATATACATGCAATAATTCTATTATTATAAAACAATAAAATGTGCTGCTATTATATCATTGCTTATTCCACAGCCAGTCAAATTTTAACCATTTTCATTTTTAATACATTTAATTATTTTCACAGTGAGCAGATTCATGCTGATTCTAAGCAATTTGAATAAACGTATTTTGAAAATAAAATAAATTAAAACAGATGCAAACGGGTTGCATTAGTTTTTTAGTTTTGTTATCACTGTGTGCTTGCTATTTACCTTTAAATCATGAAAATGTGGAAAGGTGATATTAGATCTTCTGAATGTATAATATAATATGTCAAGCTGAATTAACACGCAGCAAGTGAAAACAAACAGTGACAGAAAAAGGTTTGTGATCAAGATCATCAATTAAAACAAAATTGCATTTACTCCAAGCTAATTTAAACTCTAATTTAATTCATATGGTGCTTTGCCTGTTTTAAATTCAGTGTCTGCCTCCAATCCTCCAATCCTCCAAGCCCCTCGTCAGACAGTTTATTCACAGAGCCTAATTATGGTCTGAGATCACCCACAATGCTTTGCACATGGGCTTTTTCCCAGGTGAGCTCTCACTTGCATGTGTGAGTATGTAGATAAGCAGTGTTTTTGTTTACTGAGAAACAGCCGCTCACCTCCAAAGCTTTCTTTACGTCCTGCACGGCAGCCGCGTCCAGCTGAGGGCCGAGGGTCGAGCCGGATTTCTCCACACTCTTCCCTCGTACTTTCTTTGTCTTTTCGGCTGGCAGCTGAACGCCTCCCTTCACTGCTTCTTGCGATTCCTGATCGGCGCGTGCAGACGTCCCGAACCACGGCTGGATGAGTCCCTGAGCCACGGCGTCACAAAGCATGACCAGAAGAACAACCTCCCTGAACACAAAGCACAGACATGACTGATCTACAAAAAAAATAATAAAATAAAATAAAAAATGAATAAATAAATAATTATATCTAAATAACCATATAACTATAGAATAATTAAATAAAATATTTATCTATTTATTTATTTATTTATTTAGCCATTTAGCAGACGCTTTTATCCAAAGCAACTTACAAAGGAGGACAATGGAAGCAAGCAAAAAGCAAAAGCCTCGGTTAGCGTAACGCAGTACATGTAGCAAGTTTTTTTTATTATATAATAAATAAAAAGAAAACTGATAGAATAGAAAAATAATAGAGCAAGCTAGTATTAGAGGCTTTTTTATAATAAATAGAAAGAAAATATTATAAACTGTAAAATATATATTAAAAAAAAAATATTAAAAAATATAATTATAATTAAATTAAAATTATATATTTTTATAAAATTAAAGAAATATATAAACTACAATTAAACAAAAATATTACAATTATTAAAAAAAAAGAAAATATATAAAATATAGTGCATAATTAAATAATCACCTCTCCTCAACAAGATGACAACACAGGACGACATACACACTGAACTTTGATATTTAGTGTAAAACAATAAATAATATATAAAACAATTATATTACAGAATAATTAAATAAAACAAAAAAAATACATAAATAATATATAAAATAGTTATACCATTACAACTTAATTAAACAGAATAATATAAAATATAAAAATAAAATAAAACATTTATAAAAAATAATAAAACAAAACAAAAATTAAAATAAAAGAAATAAAAAATAAAATAGAATAAAATAAAATAAAATAACATAAAATAAAATAACCAAAATAAAATAAAACAAATAAGACATGATTTAAGGAATCATTTGTTTGGGGCAGGTTAATGCACAGACACAACTTTAATACTTAGTATTAGAGATTTCAACACTACTCACTACCAACACAGCCTCATATCTTACCCAGCATGCCCTGTCTGTCTGAGGAGCTCAACCAGATGCCTGAACGTGGGCAGGAGGAGCCGATGCCCTCCAGTGGCCAGCAACCAGTTATTGTAGTTCCACAAATATACAGCTGCATTAGCCACCAGCCAATCCTCACACAGCTCCGCACCAAGCTCCGCCCCTCGCAGGAAGCTACCCGTCGCATAGGCTGATAAATCCTTGATCCAATCACTGAAGAAAAACAAAAAAGACAACCAATGATGGTTAACAACAGCTATGTTGCAGCAGTTTTAAATCAATTATGCTAATTTATGTCGATACTGTAATAAAATTATTTTATAAGCATTATATTTATTAGTGAGGACTGCGTTAAACACCACTAATAAAATTATAAAATAATAAAAAATAAAAATATAAATATAGAGTTATAGAATAATTAAATAAAATGATAAAGTATAAAATAAAAAAATAAATATCATATAGTAATATATTTATATAATAATTGAAACAACTTTAAATCCATTATTATTATTATTATTATTATTATTATTATTTGGATCATGATTTATACCTCTAAAATTTATATTAATTTACCGACACTACTGACAACTTTATAGCATTTTTTATTTTATTCATTATTATTATTTATTTATTTATTTTTATTATTTATTAATTTTTAAACAATTTTTACATCGTATGAATTTACAATTATGCTTTATGTATTGCTATAAATTAATACATAGTAATAATGCAGTATACATTTGCTCAGATCAGTAAATAATTCAATGTTTTGTCACAAAAAGTCACCTGATGCGGAGTAATATCCACCTAACCTCAACGCAAAGACTTAATTTTACTATTTAACTATTCTGTTGTATTCCATTATTTAATTACAAACTACTACTAATATAACACTGTTATTAAAGATTAATTTTAATATTGTTTTGTACTTTTACGTGCCTTTATGCCACTACAATAATCACTTGCATACCGCTGGTGATCTGCACTTGCACCATAACATTTATTTAAATGCGACGCTTCTGTTTATTTGCTAACTGAATCCAGACAATCTGCACAATGACAATAAAGCCGAATCTAATTTAATCTGATCACATTTGGACGACCGATACATATTAAAGCAGCATGTGTAATAGTTTGTGTTGGCGATGCACAGGGCGTCTGCAGAGATTTGTTTGTCTGGCTGAGTCAAGCTTATTGTTTCATGCGGCTTATAATTTGAGAAAGTCATTTAATGCATGCTGGGATGTGGAATAGAGCGGCTCTCTGTGATTATCTTGTCTGTTCAGGTCCACATCAGGAGCTCAATATTACACGCTGATCATTCGGCGCACAAAATCGGTTTGTGAGATGAACGCATGTTATACAGAGACAAGGATGCAGCTTATGTTTCCATGTCATGTAGGTATGTAAATGAGTCAGTATATATATATACACTACGGCTCAAAAGTTTGGGATCAGTAAGATTTGTAATGTTTTTAAAGTCTCTTATGCTCATCAGATAAAAACAGTAATAATGCAAAATGTTTTTACAATATAAAACAATGGTTTGAATTTTAATGTACTTTAAACTATAATTTATTCCTGTGATGCAAAGCTTAATTTTCATCAGCTGTTACTCCAGTCTTAAGTGTCACATGATCCTTCAGAAATCATTCTGATATGCGGATTTATGATTAGAATTATCAATGTTGGAAACAGTGTTTTTTTTCAAACCTGTGATTCTTTTTTTATGATTCTTTGATGAATAACAAGTTAAAAAGAACAACATTTATTCAAAATGTAATTTTTCTAACAATGTAAATCTATGCTATAACTTTTTATTAATTTAACACCTCCTTGGTGAATAAAAGTATTAATTTTTTTCAAAATAGAAAGAATATACATGTACTGACCCCAAACTTTTAAACAGTAGTGTATATTGTTAGAAAACCTTTCTATTTTAAATAAATGCTGTTCTTTTTAACCTTTTATTGGTTAAAGAATCCTGAAAAAAGTATCACAGGTTCCAAAAAAATATTAAGCAGTACATTATGCAAATCAGCATATTAAAATGATTTCCGAAGGATCATGTGACACTGAAGACTGGAGTAATGATGCTGAAAATTCAACTTTAATTACAGATATAAATTAAAATGTAATGTATATTAATATAGAAAAACATTGTTTTACATCGTAATAATATTTCACAATATTACATTTTTTTCTGTATTTTTGATCAAATTAACACAGCCTTTATGTGCATAATAAACTTCTTTAAAAAAACATTAAAAATGTAACTGATCCCAAACTTGTGTGCAGCAGCGTATATAGTGTATATAATATGTGTGTGTGTGTGTGTGTGAGTTGAAACAAAATAACATTTCTCATTTTTGTTAAGTTAACTTAATAATTAAAACTAAATTTTAATTATTAATTAATTATAAAACTAAAATATTAAAAAATAAAAACAAATAATAATAAAATAAAAAAAAAAACAATACTAAAACTTTAACTAAAATTGAAGTGAAAACAGAAAATATAAAAACAAAATATAATTCAAAATATTAACAACAAATGTACATCATTGATAACAATGAGAATCACCTGTAGAGGTTCCAGTGGGCGTCGTCTTCAGGTGGGCGTGTCCGTCTTTCATCAGGTGCTACAGCAGAACCGTTGAGCTCCACCCCCTCAGAGCGGAGTTTAAGGATGGTTACCTAGGCAACAAAATACTGTGCTTTATGGGATGCCAGTTTTAATGATAACTTGTGTTTGCTTCATAAATGTTGTTGTGTTACGCATCTAGAAGTCACTAAGTATTTTTAACAACAAATGCATAGTTTGAAAAGAAAGAAAGAAAGAAAGAAAGAAAGAGGGTGTGTGTTTTTTGTTAAGTGTCATATTTGATTCATTAGACTTTTATGGCTCAAATAGTCTGATATACACTGTAAAAAACACAATTTGTTGACTTAAAATTATTTGTTACTCTGCTGCTGCCTTAAAATTTTAAGTTCAGTCAACTCAAATAAAGTTAAGTTGTACTAAGTAAGACGTAGACATTTAAGTTGACTAAAAAAATTTGGTTTGTTAAACTTAAACGCTGGGCTTGTTAGCCTGCTGCCTTTAAAATTTTAAGTTGAATGAACTCAAATATCTAAGTTGTCACTTAGTACAACTTAACATTTCAAATTGACTAAACTTTAATGAGTTGACTGAACTAAAATTTTATGGCAGCCGGGTAACAAATTTTTTTAAGTTGACTCAACAAATATTTTTACAGTGTAGGGAAAAAATAGCTGATTTTTATTCAGAGACTCAAACTGAGCAAAAACATGAATCTGCAGCAGATGCTGATATTTATATGATAAAATTCCGATGTTTATAATGTAAATCAATGAGATCTTTATAACAAGAAGATACTGACATAAAATGATGTTAATAATCCCTCTATATCTCCATTAAGGTCTTAGTAAGATGAGATTGCCATCATCAAAACATAGAATGCAATGCAATTCAATGATGATTGAGAGATGAACGAATAAACGTTCCTCAAAAGATCCTGATGATCAGATTTTACACTCTAAAAAATGATTAATGGAGAATCAAGTAAAGCCAAGCTGTTTCAGTCCAGAAAGTGTTCATCTGGAAATATTACTAGTTATTTTGAAGTTTAAAACAGCAATGTTTAATCATGTTGATCACTTAGAAGCCTTTTTTGTGTATCAAATATAACGCAGGAGTCTTTATAGGGTTAATGAAATGAGTCAGCGTCGTCTGTGCAGACGGGACTGATGGGAGCGAACGGCCCGTACGGTAACGCAGGATGACTGAGGATCAAAGGCGCTCAGGTCCATGAGGGAGGCCTTTCACTTCCCCCGGATGGCGCACGCATCAAATTAAAAGGACGTCTTTTGAAAAATCAACTCCTCCAAAATAAGAGGAAACATGTTCGCTGAGAACAAAGTGATGCGTTATCAAAGAGAAGTCGCTCCGACAGGCCTCTGCTTTTGTCAAGGTCATCGCTTCTGTGTCTCACGCTCCATTCGTCGTGCCAAAATCTCTATTCGCAGTTCAAAGGAAAGGCGTCTCTGAAGACATAATTACACAGATGATCCTGGAGGTCTAATGCAGTCATTAAAAAAACATCACTTTATTGAGTGGGACATCTTCATTTTCTTGATTTCCGAAAATGTTTAAAGAACTACTTCACCCAAAAAGACAATCCTTTCATTATTTACTGACTCCAAACCTTGTTTTTTCTGTTGAAAACACAAAGGAGAATTTTCACGCAGCTCATTTTCATGTGACACTTACACAAACACTATTTATAAACTCTCTGTTTGTGCTCCACTGAATAAAGTAAGTCATAGCAAGTAAATGATGACAAAAAATTGAAAGCGAGCAGTTCTCAGATGTCTCTTCATTGCACCAACATGCCAAAAACAACTGCTGACGTTCAGAAATGCTAACAACCTAATTAAACTCATTAGTTCCTGTCTAGAGTTGATTTAAGGTGAGACACTTCAGGCAAAACCACTGCTTTTTCATGCACTAGTTTTTGAGATTTTCCTCAATTTTACCTGAATATATCATGTGTTCTTTCAGACTAGCAAAAAGAAAACAACCAAATACACATTTAAGTGTTCATTTTATAGCATTTTTTCTCCACTTCAGCAGCTCTTACATACAAATTTGCTCTTTTATATCTATCCATATTCTGAAGGTTTTTATAGAGAAGTTTCTTCATATATTATTTGCCTAGTTTATATTTCAAATTTTATTTGTAAAAATATGGTGAAAATGTGTTTTGTGTCTGTTTTTTTCTGATTTATGAAGTGATAAAAAAAAGAAATTCAAAATCCAAAAAAACTCTCTTGGAAATTTTACGAGCATTAGTGCATATTTAATTACATAATGTCTCATTTGCATTTTGAAACAATATTTCAGAAAACTTGTAATACAAAATAACTGTCCTAATATACTGTGATTAATCAGCTGGAGTAATGATGATATTAAATTAGATATTTGTATCCTACACTACAAAAAAATTAGTTTTCAAAATTGTAATTATTATATATTATTAGAGTATATTTTAGAAGAAGAAAAAGTTTTTCTAGGTTAAAATTTCAAGATTAATTCAATGTGTTACTTGCAGTTTCTTTGTAATTATTTGAGAAATTTATTAGCAGCTTTTTTTTGGTGAAACTTTTCAAAAATGCTGAATTTGATAAACCCTAAACCAATATTTTTCAGTGTATTTAACTGTAGTGTTTTGCCTTAACTAATGTTAACTAACTGGTTCAAGATGATTCTAACTCTTGCTCTGCTGTGACAGTCATTCAGCTGAAAACTCACCTTTTGAGTTTTTAAAATAATTATAATATAATATAATATAATATAATATAATATAATATAATATAATATAATATAATATAATATAATATAATATAATATAATATAATATAATATAATATAATATAATATAATATAATATAATATAATATAATATAATATAATATAATATAATATAATAAACTGTGACATATTATACCCAAAAATTCTTTATACAGTGAACTACCAGTAAAATGTATAAAAATTGTATATATTATATCATTATTTCATATATTATATTGTATTACATTTATTATATGTATAACTTGTATAATAATAAGAATTATAATATAATAAAAATTAATAATATAATATAATATAATATAATAAACTGTGACATATTATACCAAAAAATTCTTCATAGAGTGGACTACCAGTAACATTTCTAAAAATTTACGACCAAAAATTTGATTTGACACTTCTACCTGACCATGTTTTGTTTCATATGTATCAAAGTTATCTGACATTATCAAAATTAATTTGTTCTGACACAGTTTAACAGAGTTCCTGTCATATTTTATTACCATTTACTGAACTATAGCGAATAAACTGTGAAAATGTGAGAAATGTTGAAGGTGTTTGAATACATTTTGGTTTGACTGTATATTAATATACATATAATAATAAAATCTGTATTATAACCTCTGAGTTGGACATAATCATGATAATGTATGTACAAAAGTGTAATTTAACCTTAGCACTGGTTGCATATTCTGATTGACAGCAGTACTGTTTGTTGCGATCAGATTCATTCATGATGAAGTCAGCTGTTTGTATGAAGTTGGGTTTGCGCTTAAAGGAGAAGTCCACTTCCAGAACAACAATTTACAAATAATTTACTCGCCCCCTTGTCATCCAAGATGTTCATGTCTTTCTGTCTTCAGTCGTAAA
>JAHKKF010507027.1:0-16574 GCA_019740295.1 Labeo calbasu
GAAAACCACTTTAGGGTTACAATTTCTTTATATTTTAAAATGAAACAGTGTTATTTGAACAATTACACCTTCTTGAGCCATTAATGTGGCAATATTTGTTTTTAAATTAACTATATAGAAATCCAAGCACCACAAAACCACTCGTCCTCACAGCCATGTACAGAGGGAAATATTGTAAAATATATAATAAAAGTAGTGGTCCCCTGGAGTTGTCACTGGTGTTACCTTTTAACAAAAATCATTTATTTTTAAATAAAAATCACACTGATGACGTCACTTGACTTCCTTCTTCTTATTTCCTAAAGATCTATGAAAAAAGGCCCATGTTAAGCCCACTGTCTCTTTTCAGTTTTCAGAAAGTTCTCACCTCTTGATTTCATATGAAGCTTTTAGTTGAAGGGAATTGTAAAAAAAAAAAAAAGTAGAATTCAAATGGATTAAACTACTTAATTTAGTGAGTATACCATGATTGACAACATGTGGTTTGATACCTTGCAGCAGCCATTTTGTAAAATGCATTTTTCATGAAAATTGTCACTGGTGTTACCTTCCTTATGGCGTAACAGCAGTGAAGATCAGTATATCAGGTCTTATGTATATCACTGGTGTTACTGTGTTTTTTTTCTGTCACATTAAATAAAACATAATCTCCTTATTGCATTTTCAGTTATTTTTCTGTAACTCTGACAACTCTGAAAATAACTGAGAAATAATATTTCATAAAAACCTTTAATATTGCCAAAGAAGGTAACACCAGTGACCAAAAAATGGTACACAAACTGCACAAAATAGATACTTTTTTTTTTTTTAAATCATCAAGCTGTCATTAATATGTATTCATAAAGTCAAAAGGTAATCTAATAATGTGGTCTAAGTTTAAATGTTAGGGAAGAGAAAACATTTTAAGACATCTTGCCATACCAAAAGTGGACATTTCTGTAGAATGACCCTACTGCGATTTATTGGATGAGAGGAGCGCTAAAATATTCCGTTCATTACTCAAAACAAGTTAGAATAATCGATTCTTGGGATTTCGAAATCAATATCATTTTGTAAAAATAAGAATCGAATAAAATTGATAAATCAATATTTTTTACCCAGCCCTATTGTTTTAGTCATAGCCATTATTTAACAAAATTAAAAATACGTACAGTTAAACTGTACTACATGGCCATGATTGATCTAAAACAAGGGAACAAATAAATAAGATGTGGGAGTGACTTAATAGTAAGTCTTCATTTTATTTTATTTTTTTCAAACATAACATGTGAAAGGTTCCATAGGAAACAGTCGCCTACTACAGTAGACAAGCACAAAATGCCATTTCCTATGCCAGTACAGCTGATGTTTCCAAATCATTCCTCTTCCCACCCAGATAGTTGATATTTTCAAAATAAGTTACAGATTAATGCAATATTTACAAAAAAAAAGCATGTACAGTATAAAATTAGTTAAAGAATATATTTCACATATCCAAGGGCAGCGTATTCATCCAGTTTGGGTTGAAATGTGGTGTCTGGTCATAGTCCTACATGACAGAAATTAAGATCAGAATGTTTGAAAGTGCTTTCAAATGAGAAAAATGACTTTACAATAACAGCTTAAGCAAAACTGATCAAATGCGCGAGTTCAATTTCAGCTTTATTCAATATATGATCTATGAAAAGATTCTGTTGGTACTTTTGTCTGCTTTTATAGGCCATCATAACACGTGAACTACATAAATCTTGTTTGCAGGCACGGCCCCTGGCAGTAGAGTATTTTCAGATAGATAGGTGCCCTATTCTGGTTTCTTTAAAGCCTGCTAAGGATTGTAGTGCCCTGAGATAATCTGCGTTAGGCTGAAATCTCCACAATCGCAATATGTTTCTCTTTCTGTTGAGTACAGCATTTTACTAATGATAACTGGATGCAAGGAGAAAGTAGGTGGAACCAGACAGAACACATGAGAAACACGCACCTGAGGTCTGTAAGATGCCTTTTCCCTTCTTTGCTTCTGTAAATTTTGCATTTTATTCAAAAGAAATGCTTTGTCCTTTCCTTCCTGACAGGCAGATGGAAGAAGAATGGAGTCAGTGAGGTTAAAACTATTATCTATATAATTTCTGATGACCCCGAAGTGAGGTTCGTACGATCTCAGCACTCACATTCACAATCTGCTGTCGCAGAGTGTTGATGAGCTGTTTCCGTCCCTCAGTGATTTGCCAGAGAAAATAAGTGATGACTCTGAAAGAAGAGAGAGAGGAATGAGAAGAGATCAGGAAGTCTCAGATATTGACGTCTCCTCCTTGTTCCCAAAACATCCAGCCTGTGGACTTACAGGATGATGAGGCTTATCAGGTAGTAGAAGAGTTCACTTCTCAGTACGTTTTCAAATATCCACCAGACCCAGTTAGTTTCAGAGGAGCCCTGAATAGAAGCGGTCCAACTGAAAATGGTGTGGAAGGGGGTGTTGAGACCCTGGAAGGGCCCACACTCATTTGAGGGCTTCAGACTGCAAGACAACCAGAAAAAACTGTAACACATAGTGGTTGGTTCACACAATGCATTCTGTCATCTGAAAAGCAGCTTATCAAGAGTTCGATATGAAAGGGTTCATGAAGTACACAAAACAAAGTGTAGCACTGAAGATGTCACTTGGTCTGAAGACAGTTGATGAATTAAACATGTAAAATGAAAGGGTCACACCTCCACACTGTGAATGCTACCACGGATAGCGCGCCCACAAACGAAGGGAAGAAGAGTAGGGCGATGAAGACCGTTTGAATCTGAGCGGCTCTGCCATTGTGTTTGGGAGGCTGACAGTTCAAACTCAGACTGACCTGAAACAGGAACCGTAAGACTAACAACATGCAATGTAATCTTTACTGCAAGGACAAAGGGATGCTATTATGGTGCTTACCTTTTTCAAGTAAAAGATGATAAACAGTTTTAGGACTTGCATTACAGGAAGTAGGGGGGAGAAGTAAATTCCAATCCTGGGCAGACAGGAAGAAAAGAGAAAAGAGACAGTGCAATCAGCTGGAAGGAATATCAAAGTATAGAGCTGAAGAGATGCAGATATTGACTTACCAAGACAGAGTCTGAGCATAGATCAGATCAAGTACATTCCTAGCAATGTCAAACTCTGGGACGCCAAGACTCTGGATGCACTTGGTTCCGATTACACTGTAGCAATTTTGAAAAAGTGAAATGAAAGTGAATCTATTGATTCTGTGTCATGTGTAATCGGTAATTACTCTTCATGTGGAAGAATCCACAGTATGCACTGTAATGTAAACCATTTCTTTAGATTTATTTATTTATCAGTCTGTAAAAACACGGTTTGTAGTACAGAGTATAAGGCAAATATATTTACAGTGTACACTACCATTGAAATATTTGGGGTCAGTAAGATTTTTTGATTTTTAATGTTGTTTATGTCTCTTCTGCTCACCAAGCCTGCACTTATTTGATCCAAAGTAAAGCAAAAACAGTAAAAGTTTTAAATATTTTTACTATTTAAAATAACTGCTTTCTATCTGAATATATTTAAAAGTGTAATTTATTTCTGTGATTTCAAAACTGATTTTTTTAGCGTCATTACTCCAGTCACGTGATCCTTCAGAATAATATCATTCTAATATTCTGATTTGCCATTAAAAAATTTATTATTATTATTATATTGAAAACAGATGAGTAGAATTTTTTCAGGTTTCTTTGATGAACAGATAGTTCATAAGAACAGCATTTATCTAAAATATAAATCTTTTGTATCATCACTTTATCACCTTATTTCATTTATTTGTATTATCTTTTGATCAATTTAAAGCATCCTGTTAGAAGTATTAATTTTCTATAATTTCCCTAAAAAGAAAAAAAGAAAAAGATACTGACTCCAAGCTTTTGAATGGTATAGTGTATAATGTTACATAGGCTTTTTATTTCAGATAAATGCTGATCTTTGGATCTTTCTATTCATCAAATAATCCTGAAAAATGTACTCAGCTGTTTTAAATACTGAAAATAATAATAAATGTTTCTTGAACAGCAAATCAACATATTAGAATGATTTCTGAAGGATCACGTGACACTGAAGACTAGAGTAATGATGCTGAAAATTTAGCATAGAAGATTTAGCATCACAGAAATTAAATAAATAAATAAATTCAGACTAAGAGCATAAAAGACGTCAAAAACATTTACAAATTTTACCAACCCCAAACAGGAACAGTAGTGTATTATTTGGGATCCAACACTAAACAACACTAAAGCTGCAAAATATTTTTAACTGTTGCAGTTGGATGGGTTTATCATGGAAAAATGGATGGGATTATCATGGATAAATTTTTTTTTAAAAGTTAACTGTGACTTTTTATCTCACAATTCTGACATTTTTCTCCCAATTGCGAGTTCACATCTCGCAATTCTGACTTTTCTTCTTGGAACTGCACGATACAAATTCACAATTGCGAGTTATGAAGTCAGAATTGCGAGATATAAACTTGCAATTGTGAGAAAAAAACTTTCAATTCAGAGAAATAAAGTCAAATTCTGAGAAATAAAGTCAGAATTGCGAGATATAAACTTGCAGTTGTGAAAAAAGCTTAGAGTTGCGAGATTTAAACTTGCAATTCAGAGAAATAAAGTCAGAATTGCGAGATATAAAATTGCAGTTACTTTTTTCTCAGAATTGCATGCTATAAACTTGAAGTTGGACGTTATAAAGTCAGTATTGTGTGATTTAAATGTAGAATTGCAAGATTTAGACTTTTTTTCTTAGAATTGTGAGTTTATATCCTGCTATTCTGAATTTATAACTCGCAATTGTTTATATCACGCAGTTCTGAGAAAAAAAGTCAGAAGTGCAAGATGTAAACTCGCAATTGCAAGAAAAAAGTCAGAATTGTGAGATTAAAGCTTACAATTACCTTTTCTTTTTTATTCAGTGGCAGAAATGGGCTTCCATAGAGTTTATAGTATAGGTTTAAGGTGGAAATCATGTACTAAATGATTACATTTAGTTGCTGCCTTTTTCCAGTTGTGATCAACTGATTTTTGCAAACCTATTTCAACAGCCATGTCAGTGTACCTGACTTCCTGTATTTGACTCACTTGAGCAGAAATTCCCCATAGAAAATGCCAATCAGACAGAATATGAAGTCAAATATCAGCAGTCGATACACGCTCTGCCCCACAAAGGACTCCCAACACTTGAATAAAAAGATTACAATCGAGTGAAGATACACATAATCATTCTTTGCTAGTAACTCATGATAAAATGAAGTCTGGGTGCACCTACTGAGACATTTTTGGGAACAAAATTCAGCCAGTAAAAGCAAAGGATTCCAAGAATGGACATCTTCAAAGTAACATTTCTAGGAACAAAACAAATGACATTGTCAGCAGTGGAAATCTGATGGTTCTGGTAATTGTAAGGAAACAATGATCGCACCTCACGATGCTGATGTAGATCTTTGCGTGTGGGTTGGAGTAACTCTCTATTTTGCTAATGAGAGAGTAAAGAAGAGGCACTATCAGGTTGATGATCGACACGACCACAGGCAGAAGAAGAGTAGACGCCTCTGCCGTTAAATCATCTGAATTGTGATTGAAACTGAAGGCCTGCAGCAAAACATAAGCACAAGGGTGTAAAATTCATGGAAAGTATGTGTTTTTGTGGTGATGTCACACTGTGAATAAATTTACCAGTTTTGAATCTGTCCCCAGGAAGTAGATGCCTGCACTGCAACCTACGGCAAGTCCTAAAGAGAGCAGCCAGGCCAGTACGTTGAGAGACAGATGCTTTATTCTGTCAGACAGATCCATTTTGTTTTTCTCCTGTAACCTTTCTGATAAGGACTCCTGGAAGACATGCACAAAATGAGCCAATGGAAACTGAGCAGGGATGACATCTACGAGAAGATAAACAGGTACCTTCAGCTGAATGGCGAGATTGTTCTTGTTGTACTGTATGGCTTTCTCATTGACAACACTGAAATCCCAGCTGCACAGGAGACGCCATGCTCCTCCAGAGACAGGTCCTGCCTCGAGCACAAAGTTCTTCTGAAAGGATCGGGACATGCTGAGGAGGAAAAGAAAACCAGATCTTGCTGCATTCTCTTCTGGCATTGAAATGGTAGCTTGTTGCGTCATTCATTACTTCTATTCATATGGTGACCTTTGAGTCCCAATATGCAAATGTTCAAACTGCAACACTTTCATATTTTTAGAGAAACACTCAGCCATTGACTTGCCATTGAATGTTTAATATTTTAATTTGACTGTCAAATGGCAAATATTCCATATGCTGTAAAGTCTGGGAAAATGTGCAAATGTAGTGTTTATTATTAGGATTTTCGTTTTCAAGGAGGGTCCCAGAATACAATGTATCACAACCACAACATAAAACAAAACAAAACAAAACAAAAATGTAGTTTTTTAGTTAAACAGTGAACAGGAAGTTATCTAGCTACAAAAAAAGCTTTGTATTGCTTCCAGGGATTGAAATGAACTTTTTCACTCACCAGCCAATTTGACTACTAAATTCTTAAGTTACCGCCCAACAGAAATAAACCAACAGCTCGAAGCTTTCTACACTGTATGTGACAAATCAACCTTTGCAAATCATTTTGTGTCAGTGCTAGGGGTGTGTGATATTAAAATAATATCTCAATATTTTTCAATATCTCGATATTTTGCTGATATCTTAAGGACTACCGTTGTCAGCTGACTCCTAAAGTTTTTGATATTCTTCATATTCTGTGTGGTCAGTTCACAGCAGTGATAGAAATTAATCTTTTCCAGTAAGTTTACCTTGATTTTAACCTTTTATGGGCATTTTTACCTTTATAAAGCTATTTTTTCTAAAAGTGTGCATCATCTTTTGAGTCAAATTCTTACCTTTAATCAGTCAGTTATAATAATAATACATTTAGGCTGTTACTAAACAAATGAAATCAGTATCAACAAAATTCATCTTTGTAGAAGTTGCATCTGAAGTATTTATACCTGAATGCTTTAACCTGCAGTTACAAATGCATAAATAATGTTGATATTTTATACATGAAATGTTAAATACTGATATTTAAAATTATTTTAAAAATATCACGAAAATTAAAACAGCCAATATGGAGTTTTAAACGTAAGTCTCTTGATAATAACTTATTGTTTATTTATACTGTTATATAAAATCAATATCACATTTGTAACCATGCTGATTTTGAAAGAAAAAACACCACTCTTCGTGTGATATTGATGAACTATATGAAATGATATAAATATATACATTTTCTGCCCCCTTACCTTGAATTATTTGATCGTTCTTATTGCATATTAATAGACTAAATCATGCTCACTCGGACTTCATCATGTAGTCGTGCATGCGTGCACTCTGTAGGTGTATTTTGTTTGGTTTTTGCAATATACTCGATAATGTCATGATGTCTCACGAGATTTGGCTTGCATTAACTTCCCCAAGAAAATAATGAGTGAACAACCCGCCAACTTGGCTAGTGATTTGAAAGCGTTACCCCCCACAGCTGATTTTTACCCACATTTGGCTAGTTGGCAGCCGATAATTTCAAACGCTGATTGCTTTTATGCTGTAAAGGCTTTAGCAGCCTACCATACTGCTAAATATGTTACCTGTAGATAAGAGACACCCCACACAGCACCAGATATGCAGCTATGGTGAAAAAATAGGCCAACTGCATGTTGTAGACTGGTTTGGATATGATCACTTCACCATTATAGCCACCATAGTACAAGACCGTCTGGTTGAAATAACCCTGTCGACAGAAATATTGACACTCCATATTCTAAAGCTCTATAAAACTAACGTGTTGTATAATGAACGCTTGAGGATTATTTAATTACATTAAAAATGAAAATGTACTTACTTTCAAGCCATCCAAGATGTGCCATCCTTCTTTAGAAAAGATTTGGAGAAATTTAGGATTATATCACTTGCTCACCAGTAGATCCTGAGATCTGAGAATGAGAGCCCAAATAGCTGATAAAAACATCACAATAATCCACAACTATTCCACACGACTCCAGTCTAGTGCTGTCAAATGATTAATGGCGAATAATCGGATCCAAAATAAAAGTTTTTGTTTACATAAACATGTGTGTGTATTGTGTATTGTATATAAATACACACACATGCATGTATATATTTAAGAAAAATGTTATGTTTATATATTAAATACATTTATATACAGTATGTATTATTAATTATATGAACATAAATATATACATGCAAATACAAAATATATACTATATGTGTGTGTATTCATATCCAGTGTGAGGGAAGGTTACTTTTAAAAGTAATGCATTACAATATTGCGTTACTCCATAAAAAGTAACTAATTTAGATTACTTTTTATGGAAAGTAATACGTTACATTGCTTTTGCGTTACTTTTTGTCACCTGAGCTGCACTTGTTAATTTATTTTTACAAATAAGAATAAGAAACAAAAGTTTGTTTTAACAAAAAACCCAAAAGTTATATGTTTGGCAACTGCAAAGGCCCTTTTACACTCCAAGTGAAATGAATAAGCCTCAGGCTGAAGAAAGCGCCTCTGCATCTCAATCCCAATTTCTTTCAACAGGAGAGGTGACGTGAATAAATTGGAAAACGAAGCATTACTCATTTGAAAAAGTAACTCAGATATTTTCTTGTAAATTTAAATGTAATTAATTACTTTGCTAGTTACTTGAAAAAGTAATCTAAAAATGTGTTACAAGTAATTTGTGCTTGTAACACTGTTCATAACATTTCTTTCTCCAGTAAAAAAGTCATCTTGTCTGAATCAGGAGAGAAATATGAACAGATCTAGCACTTTTACAAGCGTAAACAGTTGTAAACAAATATGCTGGTAGATGTTGAGGTGAGAGGACAACAGGGGATGGACGTTTTCACTGGAGAAAGCAGTATTATGGATTATGGGTATTTTGGATAGATGTGAGTGTTTAAAGTTAAAATGCCTTAATGATGGATTTGTTTCTTACAAACACACAGCTTTTCGCTTCACAAGACGTTAATGGATGGACTGGAGTTGTGTGGATTACTTGTGGCTTTTTATCAGCTGTTTGGACACTCGTTCTGACGGCACCCATTCACTGCAGAGGATCTATTGGTGAGCAAGTAATGTAATGCTTAATTTCTCCAAATCTGTTCCGAAGAAGAAACAAATTTATCTACATCTTGGATGGCCTGAGGATGAGTACACTTCCAGCATATTTTTAAAATATATTTTTGGGTGAATCATTGCTTTGAGATTAGCTAATGCATTAATTGGCATGTTATTAACAATATATATTTTTTTACAACATTTAAACTAGATTAAGGATAATTAAACTATTATGAGCAAGCATTTTACATCAATTTAGAATTTATAAATGCTGTATATGTTTATTGTTAGGGCATGCTACTTAATGCACTGGCTAATGTGAACAAATTGAACCTTATTGTAAAGTGTTATTTGGTATATTTGAAGAACTCACCACCCCAGTGAGGAGCTCAAGGCCTCTGAAGTCTGTGACGCTGCTGATATTGGGTGCGTGCACTATTTGTGGGATTGTGATGAAGCAGAAGTTGATGATGAGGGAGAACAGGTTGAACTTCAGCAGCCACTTAAGGAACAAGAAATAGGAGAGGACAGAAGTGCCAAACCTGCCACCGATATCCTTCAGAGTGTCATGCCATATGATCAAATACTGCCTGGCTGATGCCAAGCCAGCACGAAATCTGCGGAAAGACTGAAGAGGCAGCACTTTTAGGAATGTTAAAAACTTAATAATGACAAATCTGTATTTAAAAATTGCATTTAACTTTTTACCCGAGACACCTGTTGACCACAGTTTGTGGGGATGATGGTCTTTGATTGTTTGACAGAGTTCACTCTGTTTCTGTTGAGACAAGTACAAGTTTGTTTAAATATAAATAAGAGTTAGCGTTATGGGCAATATTGTATAAATGTGTAATTAGAAAAGACGTTAACCTGATTGTTTTCCTCTCACTGAATGACATAGGTAGTGATCGTATGGCTTGGAATCTGGCTCGGGCTGACTGGTTAACCAGGTCAGATACCAGTTCAGATGTATCTGGGATCACAAAAATATCTTCAGTTAGTTCACATCTAAAACTTCTCAGTGTAGAAAATCCAATTATTTATTTTTTGTAAAAAGTCATTTGTATTTATAGACTACAACAATGTTTTTTTAAAAAACATTTATTCAGGAAGGACACATTTAACTGCTCAAAAGTGAAAGTAAACAGTTATAATGTTACAAAAGGTTTCTATTTTAAATAAATACTGTTCTTTTGAACTTTCTATTCATCAAATAATCCAGAAAAACAACTGTTTTATGATTACCACAACTATATTAAACAGCACAACTATTTCCAACACTGATAATAATAAATGCTTTTATGAACACCAAATCAAGACTGCAGTTATAGTTAATGAAAATTCAGCTTTACCATCACAGGAATAGATTACATTTTAAAGTATATTGTAATAATATTTTTTTGTTTTGTTTTTTTAACTGTATTTTTGATCAAGTAAATGCAGCCTTGGTAATCCTTACTGACACCAAATTTTGTGTGTGTGTGTGTGTGTGTGTGTGTGTGTAAATACATATATTTACATTTAGGCATATACAGCACTTTTATTTAGCTTTAGTTGCTATACAGATTCTGTAAAATGTGACTTACTGTGTTCAACTTCCTGCCGGATTTCGTTGGCAGAAAGTCCCAGGTGTCCCAGAGCCGTGCCATGCTGTGGGAAGACACTCATCCGCCTCATCCTGCTGCTTTGATCATAGATTTGTCTTGACAGAGAAGAAATAAATTCTTTTTAAATGTTACATGTGATATGTATTCCAGGAATAACAGGCTGCTGGGTTTCCTGACCTCACTGGAGGAACAAGGAAGTTGTGGTTTAATTGCAGGGTACAAGGTACAAGTGGGCTGTATCTCTTATCTTTGTGTCCTGTTGTCCGGGTGACAAGTTTCACCAACCAATACCATGCAGGAGGAACTCTGTGGCCAGGTGTTGTATTACATTTAAAAAGGTATTCATTAGTTATTTATTAACTGTCTTCCAGCTCTTCAGCAGCAATATAATGATGACATATACTGAACAACTACAGTTGTTTATTTTTGATAGGATGAAAAAATCCTTCTTCCTAGGCAGAAAGTTGTAATTACTGGGGAAACTACATAAAAAACCTGTCTTGGTTGTTAAATCTCTCACCTTGGGACTTACAGTTTAACCAACGATCAGTTCTTATTTTTGCTTCTCCATTACAGGGTTGATTTGTCGTCCATTTGTTTCCTTTTTGAAATGTTACGATTTGATTGGGCTGTTCTGTTTAAGTGTAATATAAGTAAGGTTTTTTAAGCCCATGAATTTAACAATTGAGTAGCTAGGCCTTGTATTTCTTATTTGAATTTAGTTTCTTAAGGAATCAGTTTCTAAGTAATTTTTTTAAGTCATGTGACGTACAAAACTTACTGAACACAAAAATATTATATATTTGCCTTGTTTTCATATATATGGTAGACATGCGTACCTTAACATTAATGATTAAATGACTAACAAAACACAAAAAGTCTGTCCCACATACTAAAGTCACGATGTGGCCTGTCAGCATCACTGAACGAAGCTTTCTGAAGAAAGCTAGCATTTCGAATTTTCAGGTCACTGGGATGAATTAAAATCCCCAACATTTCGTTTTTGTGTAGTTTGTGCTATACTTTTAACTGTTTACCTATTATGGATATTTTCATGGATGATGTAAGGATTAATTGACGACGGGCCATTGAATTCTTAGAAAATAATGCATAATGTTCGACGAATTCAATGGACCAAAGTCAATTATTCCGCTTATACTACGGTTACCATACCTCAAGACATGTATTTCAAGGCATTTTTTCCGGTTTTTGTCCTTAAAACGCTATTGTAAATTGGATTAATTTCTTACGCATCTCATCCAACGCCTCCGTTGTTAATTCCAAAACGTCATTTTAGACCTAGTAACCGGCTTGAGCCGTTGAGCCAGTGTTGGGGAAAGTTACTTTTAAAAGTAATGCGTTACAATATTGAGTTACTCCCCCAAAAAGTAACTAATTACGTTATATAGTTACTTTTTATGGAAAGTAATACATTACTTTTAAGTTACATTTTTTAAATCTGGGGAGGGCTTGCTTGTTTGTGTTTAAAAAAAAGTTCTATTTTTGGCAAATGTAAAAGCCTTTTCACAACCAAAAGCCTCAGGCTTTGAGAAAAGTAAATTCACATCTGTACAGTAGAATGAACTCTAAATATTAGATTATACTGAGTCGGCAGCAAAGACACTGGTTAATAAAATGGGATTAAATGCATAAAGGATATTTGTATTATTTAACATATTTAATTATTGCAGGATTGCGTCTCTGAGTTGAATTTCACTGTTTTTATTCAATAAACGGGGGGAAAAGTAACTGACGTTACTTTTTTTTTTGAAAAAAAAGGAGATATTTTAAAAAAGTAATGCGTTACTTTACTAGTTACTTGGAAAAAGTAATATTACGTAACTCGCGTTACTTAATGCGTTACCCCCAACACTGTTTATAGCAGACTAATATAGTTATTAAATAAGTTATTAGGCAGACATAGAGAGAGAGAGAGAGAGAGAGAGAGAGAGAGTCAGTGTCGCGGAATTGGGCTACTTTGTTTTTCCATGTTCGCAGGTTGAAGCGACCCCAATAATGTAATATTTAGCCCCTGGTATGTTCATTTTGCCATGGGAACCCCGCCAAAAAACGTGTATTTTACCCCCCAGAACACGATTTTTAACGGGGATCCCCTTCAAGACACCACTGGGCTACTTTTGGGCTAGTTTTAAGTACGTTATCAATTGGGCGGGTTTTGTTGTGAAAACGTGGCAACCCTGAGAGAGATGAAGCGTGTTAATTAACTTTACCTCTGTGAGTCTGTCTCTCAAAAGTGTTCGGCCGCAGCTTCTCTACTAATGGTGAAACGTTAAGTTCATTTTCTTCACAAACAGCGCCGTTGTTACCTCGCTTGTGAGAAATGTCATGTAGTTTTTAAGTTGTTCAACTATTTTACTGATCAAATCGTCAGAGCAGCGCTAACAACATTAGCGCATATGTTAAGGTATGTCCAAACTGTGTGCGAGTCTGTGAGGGAGAGAGAGTGGGAGAAATGTGCTTTCCACACGTAATTTTGTGGTAAAAACATGGAAATAATCTGTCGTTTTTATTCCATTGTTTATTGCATTTATTTGTTTGGCTAGTGTCATTGTGGGTTTTGGTTATTTTGCTGTTGTAAAACCTTTGAAATAACTGAAATAGTATGGCGAAGTGATATGGACATGTAATGCGGTCAAGAGCTACCCGGAACTAATTTACGTTCGCCGTGCGTTTCCCTGAAAATAATTGCACGCATTAGAACGTTCGTCAGCCAATCAGATTCAAGCGTTCAACGGCCTTGTAGTATAAATTGATATGGCTAAACGCTATCTTGATACTTTATTATTGTTTTTGGCATTCTGTTCTTTGGGTTTCCGCTGTCAAAAGGCCACAGTTTACTTAAGTTATGTGTTATTTCATTAATTAACATTAATTAACACAACATTAACAAATTAATTATCAAACACTGATATTACCATAATATAGGCTAAAAAAATAAATAATAATCAATGGTCTTCACCTCAGTTACGGCTACTGCATTAGCCACCGTTGTCGTCAGTCTTAATTCTAAAAGCTTCTTACATTTGTTTGAATGATATTAGCCTATATATGGACATTATTTTAAAGTGATAAAAAAACATACGTAGCAGATCTATGGTAAAACGTCACGAAAACGTCAAAAAGCGCATTTATTTTATTATAAATAATGTTTTGCAGTTGGTACGTAGACGTCTTCAAGAATACTGACAGATTTTACAATCACACATCTGCACCAGCAGCTACTGCACACGTCAGGCTGTAGATGGCAGTATTGGAACATTGATCATTTTCTTATTTCACCCAAAAGTTATTTGTCAGTCCTCTGATGCTGCGAAAGATACAGCAGACCTGAAGTGAAATACTTTTTTAATTTTTTTTATTATTGCTTTAATAAGTTTAAATGTAGGCTAGTCATGTACAAGAGCTGAATGTGGAAAAACTCAAATTGTATGAATGCTTTTAGTTGGGGTCACTCCTAATGGCAGTTTTTGACACAGGCAGAGCAATTATCAAGATTAAAATGGGGTCAAAATGAATATGTTCACTTTAGATTTTACGAAGACAGACAGCATAATCTGTGCCCTTTTTTCCTTTCAGCATGGAGTACTGGTAATCGTGGTTAACAGTATGCCTTGCATAATTCATGCAAATATGCGAAGGCTTCGAGATGTTTTAAAATATACTTGGGATATTGACATATTAATGACATATTATCACAGCCCTATTCTGAATTGTCTTTAAAGTACAATGTGCGTTCATTGATTTTGCAATGAGGCCATCAGACAGACAGATTGGATAGTGTTCATTACTTTTAATGCTTTTTGTTCAAATTAAACGTACATTGAAATCCTATAATGTAAGTTCAGATCTGGCTTATGATTCTAAGAATCATGTTATTGTAATTGTATCATTACTTTTGATACAAGATTCCACACCCATCTGACCCTCTGTATCTCTTTCAGGGTGGCTGTGTATAGTTGCAGCTGACAGTGTTCGTCCGGCATGTGATTCGCAGGCTTGAGCAAGGGCCAATTAACTGGTGTGAACCTTTCAGCGGCAAATCTAGGCCCTGCCAGAATCCGGACCGCAGCTGTGTGATGTGTCTGACCTGAGTAACATGCCTGTTCAAGGGCAAGCCATTCACACCAACGCACGACGGCTTTTCACACTGATCAACGTGCCCTGAAGGATGTGCCGCACAGCATCATGTGCAAGGTGTATAGTATATCCAGGCTGGTAGATCCATGGCACAGGGCAAAGCCACAAATCCTGCCGACCCAGAGATTCCCCTCAGCTAAATGTCATGTGAGTTAGTTTAGTATCACTAGGACTGAATCACATTGACCCTTCTGCACACAGACGTATTTGTAGAAATAGCTGCATGGGTTTAAGCCAATACCACCGTGCTCCTTCAACACGCTTTCAGTCGATTGTTGCGGCAAGGGGTCACGGCCATGACAAATGTCATTTGCTTCTGGGAGACGGCTAAAATGTGCCAGCGCAGTGACCATTCGGGGCAGGGGTGACGCTGGGGGCAGACGAGGCCACTGGCCATGTGCCACTTAGCAACCAGTCACATTTTGTTGATGAAGAAGTAAACAGTGTTAGACAGCGGCAGGGACTGATAAGAATGGGGGGTCGTTATGGTGACAGGATTGGAGGATGAAAACCAAAAGAAAAAAAATCATCGGATTAATATGAGGCCTCAGTGACTCCTTTATTCTGTCAAAATGATTCATGAAATATTTATGGCAATAATGGGGAGGATTATTCTAGTGCAGTGAAACCCGATCAGAATGGGTAATTGTATCCACCGCCTCTGTGCTGGCTAGCAGAGGGTGCGGCGAAAGAGGAGGGTCGTGCCTCTAAATCAGCACCAAATAGTACTCTGTGTCAGTCAGAATGAAGGCGAGGGAAAACACTCTGTCACTGCAATGAGATGAGAGTCGAGGATGAATATCTTGGCATAATTAAATGATGTCGTGGCCTCTTCCTTTGCCTGGACACTCCTCTGATCTGTTATTTATTGTCTGTCAGCTCTCTTATTGGGCACAGGGAAACTTAAATGACCACTGGTTAAAAATTATATCAGTACGTAGTATTATTGTTGACTTAAACTAAAATTTAATTTGGTAATTGAAGTAAAATTTACAGTTGAGGTCAAAAGTTTTCAGAAAGTTCTTGCAGAATCTGCAAAATGTTAATTTTACCAAAATAAGGGGGATCATACAAACTGCATGTTTTTTTTTTTATTTAGTACTGACCTGAATCAGATATTTCACATAAAAGATGTTTACAAATAGTACACAAGTGAAAATAATGAATTTATAATAATTAATTTATAAAAATGACCCTGAGTCGGGGGGTGAAAACTTTTTGAATTTGAAGATTAGGGTAAATTTAACTTATTTTGTTATGTAAGTATCTTCTGTTGCTGAAGGGCAGTACTAAATGAAATGTTTTTCAAAAGTTTTCACCCTTGAAAAATAGAATACTATAACAGTGTATAAATAATAGTAAATTAATACTGGTACATAGGTCAAAAGTTATGTATCAGTAATGTATATACACTACCGTTCAAAAGTTTGGGGTCAGTACATTTTTATTGTTTCTTTTTTCTTCTTTTTTTTTTTTTTAAAGAAATGAATACTTTTATTCACCAAGGATGTATTAAGTTAATAATTAAAAGTTAATAATAAATAATTTACATTGTTATAAATATTTATATTTTGAATAAACACTGTACTTTTTAATCTTGTTATTCATGAAAGAATCCTGAAAAAAAAAATCACAGGTTCCAAAAAATATTTGGCAGCACAACTGTTGATATTATCCAACATTGATCATTCTA
>JAHKKF010507029.1:0-21498 GCA_019740295.1 Labeo calbasu
AATTACAATTTTAGAATATAACATATAAACAAATTATATATATATATTTTTTTATATAATTATTTATAAAATTATTTATAAATTATTTTGTTTAAAATAAATCCATGCTGCTATTTAGATTCGAGTACTGGCCATTAAAAAACAGTGATAGTCAGTATCTGGAACAATATTAGCTGATATTCAGCCATCTTAAGATTATTGCCATTTGTAAATAAAAGTGTCTGATTAGCCATTAGAAAAAGCATAATTTTGCCTATTGTTGGTTCTGAAGTAAGCTGACAGCTTTGTCAGTAAATAATGTTTTTTTTTTTTTTTGTTTGTTTGTTTTCAAGCTGTTTTAGTGATTTTCAGTAAATATGATCCATGAAACCAGAATTGGACTTTTGTGTATTTTTTTTTTTTTCTTTATACATTAACTCAAAAGGCCATCTAGACTTCTGGTACTCGGGGGCATTTCCAAGTTTTTGTTCAATAAATGCTCTTTTAGCAAATCTCAGTTCACGCTGGTTCAAATCTGCAGGCTTGTGGCTAGAGGTCATCAACCACTTCGCTCTCTGGAGCAAGAGCAAGACCACTAAATTGGAGACATGAAGAATCTCATGAAGGGTGTTTGTATGCGCGTGAAGTTCAGTATTAGATCAACTGTCAACAGCTTGTTAGATATTCTTACCACAGCAGATGGCCAGTCAAGCTGCTCTCTCTGCCGCTCCTCATCCGCACCCTCACCAGTCTCTTTCTCACTCTCTCTCTCTCCCGCTCAGGTTGGTGATGCCATGCGTAGGATGCAAGAGAGGAACAACATCGGTAAAATCATCCTCAACACCGAGCCCATGAAGGAAGAGGAGAAGAAAGAGGAGGCCAAGAAGGAAGAGGAGAAAAAGAAAGACGACAAGAAAAAGGATGACAAGAAGAAGGAAGACAAGAAGAAGGACGACACCAAGAAGGAGGAGAAAAAGGAGGAGAAGAAGAAGGAAGAGGCCAAGAAGGACGACAAGAAAGCGGAAGAAAAGAAGGAAGAACCCAAGAAAGAGGAGAACTGAGTGGAGAGAAACATTGTGGATGTGCTTTGTGTCTGTGTCAGCGGTTTGGGAGTGGTCTGAGTGTGTGTGTGTGTATGTATGTGCTATGTGTGTGCGTGTGTGTGTGTGTGTGTGTGTGTATGGAGGGGTGTATAGTGTAATTAGCTTAACCCCAGGTGATTCCTGACCTTAGACCTGCACTTCTGCAATCATTCAATCAACCGAATTCACACACCACTTACATTCACCCACACACACGCACACACACACACACACACACACTTTATACACCAAGGGAACACACCACTTTTTCGTTCTGTTGTAACCCGGTAGTATTTATTCCCGGTTCTGCTGCGTCCTTTCTAACCATTTCGTATGACTGCATGCCACCGAGGCGTGTTAGGGCAGTATTATCCTTTTTATAAATATCACCTCAGTGTTTACTCAACCGACGTCTTTAATTATATAACAAAGTAACCTTATTCTGCACCCTTTAAAACGTACTACCATATCCTCTAACGTTATTCCTGCCAAACTAATGCACTATACAATTATCGTATTCCTTTGTAGACGCAAACCAAAAACCACCTCGTCCGCTCTCTACACCCCTCCGTGTGTTTGCGTATCCACCGTGAGATTGGGTTTTTTCTGTTCTCTGAAGTGGGTGCACTTGTTTGAATCGCCACACGTCATCAAAAGTGAAAGAGCTTTTTTTTTTTTTTTCTGCCCACCTTGGCGCACAAAAACAAGAGCACCCACCTACACTCCCATTGTTTATGTTGTTCTCCCCTCATTGGACCAGACTCACTGACACACACTCAAGCTCCGCCCCCACAGAGGAGTCAGGGTGGTTTCGATTGGCCGAGAGAGACAACGAGCTTCTTTCATGCGCACACATGTGCGCTAAACACGTCGCCGGCGTTACCCCAAAAACTAACAAGGGCGTTTTAGGCTTCAGCTGATCAATGTGCCATGTCATTAAAACGGGGCAAGCGCCAAGGTTTTAATGAGTCTAGCTTGGCAAGCAGGACCAATTACAGAGAACATTCCCCTAGTCTTTTTCCCATCGTTTCACTTCTGTCAGACTCATAAAGACAGGAGTGGCCTTTCATTCCAGAACCTCCTCCAGGATTCCTGACGCTTTCCGCCCCTCGCTCCACACACACGATCATGCGGACCTGCAGTTCGCATTTAAATATGATCTCCGTCTGGCTTTTCTAACTCCGCTCTCTCTCAGCGTTCGCTTACCCTTTTCGTCATTGTGGTTGGCATAGCAACAGCAGTTAGGGATGACAGCTAGGTCTCACCCCCACATCCTAGACGGACGCAAACACACAACCGCTCACAGCGGCTTCTTTTACACCATAGACTTGGTGATTTTATTTTAACTCGTTTAGGAATGTGGCTACACCCTCTCTTAGACATGTCAATCAAACCCTTTGGCTCCTCCCCCTCCCCTGTTTCTCAGAGAGCAGTGATCTACTGCCCCCGCTGGTGATTTATATGCATTGCAGTGCTATCATTCAAATAATCAAGACACCTGCTGACCGCTCTTTCGTCTCACACTGAGTCTGGTTCATTTCAGTGAGTGTTTATGTGAAGCCAGATCCTGTCTTTTATATGTGCGTTTGTTGTGTGTGAGTGTGTGTGTGTGTGTGTGTGTGTTTCTGTATTTGAGTGTCTGTCCTCAGGTTTGTTGTCGGATTTAGATTCAAATGTTCTTTCTTTCTGTCTCTCTACCTCCCTCATGCTACCTTATGCTACCGTCTGGCATTTTAACCGTCTCTTTCTCTCTTCCTCCGTCAGTTTCTAACTCTTGAATATTCCGGCCCCCGTGAACGGCCTGCATTGGTTTGCTATCGTTTGCACTCAGCTTGCACTTATAGAGAATGGCCGTTCCACATCCAGTCCAACGCATTTCTGGTTCCAGTTCAGGTTTTCACTCAAACCTTCCGTTTCAGTCGCATTCTCATTCTCATTCTCCCACGGCTCTTTATGCGCCCCTAAAACCAGAGTGTGAACATGCATGGAGATGCTCAGAAGGCTGCATTGTTTACATAATCACTATGAGTGCAGATAACCGCTCAGGCCCAGAATGCACCGGGGCGGGTGTGGAACAGCCATACTAGTCTGAAGAGTCACCGTGTTCCAACTTACTGAATCCCAAACCGGATTTTAGTTCCGGATCCGTGGGATCGAGTTTCAGTTTCTTGTTGTGTTCCGCTGGTTCTCTTCCTGTGTTCCTGTGGATGGTGACTCAGAGCACCAAGTGACCCTAACTAACACTTCAGTGAAAAATATCCGTCCTCTTTGTGTTTTGTTTGATTTCTTTTTTTTTTTTTTTTTTTGTATGTTTGTTTGTTTTTGTGGTCTGCATTTCAGTAGTTTGAGTTCAAAAGGCTTTGCTGCAGTTCCTCTAAAATGTGATGAATCATGTGATTTCGTTGGTCCTGACCGAGTGTGCCAAACTTTTTTCGTGAGGGCATGACCTTCGCTATAACTGTGCTTACTGTACTGAAGAAGAAAAAAAAAACAAAGAATGACAGATGAAGAAAAAAAAAAACCTAACCGTCTGTGGTTTTTGTCAAAATGACCTTGCAGTAAAAGATTCTGAATTCGCTCCTGTCGTGTGTGGTCGACTACGCCCTGAATATTATTGGTGCTGACTGGTTTCCGACTTTTTTTTGTTTGTTTGTTTGTTTTCCGCTAACGTTCGAATCCATGCAAAACCTCTCGTTCTCACTGTGCCTCAGTCGTAGACCAACACCAGATTGCCTCCACGCATGTTTACACGCGAATGCATTAACACGCACGTAGACAGTAGTTCGTCCCCAACGCCTACGTCTCAGCTCTGCTGTCCTGAAGGGCTGGAATCTCATTCCCACTGATCTGAAACCCCCCAGATCAGGTGTACTGTTGTTTACGGATGCACTTTTGTGTATCATGTGGGTGTTCGTAGGAAATTAGGCGTATTTTCTAACCTATGAGCTGAGGTAACCCAACAAAAAGATCCAGCAGCAGTCAGAACGAACGAATGATTAATGTCTAGTTTTGAAGCAGTTTCAGGCCACAAGCATTGCGGGCTGTTCGTTGTTCTCCGTTTTTTTTGTTTCTCAGTGAATGTACAGTAATCAATCGCAACCCTAAAAGGATAGCTTGCCCAAAGAAGTGAAAATTCTGTTGTTGATTTACTCACCCTCGTGTCGTTTCAAACCTGTGAAGCATAAAAGAAGATATTTTTGTCCATGCAATGGAAATCTGGAAAGTTTTCTTCAAAATAACTCTTTTATGCAGGTTTGGAACGACATGAAGGTGAGTAAATATCACCGAACTTTCATTTATGGGTGAGCTATGCCTTTAACATCTAGTCCCAGAGCCCCGTTCGCAAGCAAACCCTGCTGTGTTTTCATTTCCAGATGATCCAGCAGCGGCACTCCGGTTCTGGAACTCATCTCGGCTGTTTATGACATCAGAGCGGCTGTCGATTCAGTTTCGTCCCTAGTTCTGTCTGCATTGGCTGGCGTTAAGCGCCGCTGGGTTCGCTCAGAGACCGTTAGGAGAACCCACACCCCAAAAACGATGACATCTGGGCTGGGAATGCTCATTTTAAATCTCTCAAGGTTTCTAGCATGATGGTTTGGAGTATTCTTCCTCTTCCTTTTTTTTTGGAGCTCGCAACGGCTTCACAATGAGCTCAGCCGCAGGTGCGAGCGTCTCTGGTGGATATGGAATTGTGCGACTGGGAGCCAGAGAGAGGCTCGGATCGAGCCAAGCTGCTTCCTTCCTCAGTCTCTCAATCCAATAGCTTTCCCAGAACAGGAAACGCCCCTCAGGTTTGCAGAGTGCAGAATTCCTGCTGCAAATGCAGCCTTAACCAGCGCTGAATCGCATCACACCTAGACTTTATTTACAGTGCTGGCTACACAAACGTAGCTTAGTGAAATGTATTTATTAATTTATGCATTAATGAAACCACTAATGAAATGAAGCTTTGAAAGGCTTTTAGCTCTAAATTTATACGGCAGATGTATTTGCCTTCTCTTTGTCTGGCACATACGAGAAACAGTGAGTCACTGTGGACTGTTTCCCACACATGCTCAGCGTAACAGGTCTATCTTTGTCTCAGCACACATCACGCTGTCTTCATGCTGCACTTTTTATGTACATTCGGATGCGTACTTGCGCGGCGCACGGTGACGTTTCGGAAAGATCTCAAGTCACGAAAGGCTCCGTTTGCACTCTGTGAATTACAGTTCTAACTTTCCTGCTTGGCTTTCTTGACTGAAGAGCCAATCAGAGGCACCAGCTTGCATTCCTGTTCATTGATTGGTTCTAAATTCAAACCCCGCCCCTATCCGTCAGCATTAATGCTCCTCCCCCCTCCACACACGTCAGAGAAGCACCACGGGTTGTTTGTGTAGTTGTTTGTTTCTTGAAACCCTCCATGAAATGTTTCTTCATTTGATTTTGAGAATCTGAAGTGCTGCTGTTTCTGTGCTTGACTCTGGGTTGGTTGGACTGCGTGTGGTCATGAGGACCGTAGAGTTCATAACGCTTCTGTGTGTGATGTGACCATTTTGCCTTACATGTTTTCCAGGACTAATTAAAGAGCATAACTAAAAGCGGTGTTTACGGAGTCGTTATTAAACTTGCTTCATCCATAAAGAAATGCACAATTTTTTAGGGGATTTTATTTTAATCTGAACTGAGGTAATGTAGAATGAGTAGCATAATCAGATCTGACGCCTGCTTTCAATTTTTTATTTTTTTTTAACAACAGTGTTGTCATTCACAACACTTTGTGTTTTCACTGGGTAGTTTAATATTTGTGACCCTGGACCACAAAACCAGTCATTAGTAGCACGGGTATATATGTAGCAATAGCCAAAAATACATTGTATGGGTCAAAATGACAGATTTTTCTTTTACAGTAAAAATCATTAGGATATTAAGTAAAGATCGTGTTACTGTGTTATCATGCATTCCAAAGATCTTCAACTTTAAAGGCAATTTTCTTAATATTTAGATTTTTTGCACCCTCACATTCGAGATTTTCAAATAGTGGTATCTCTGACAAATAACAAATAACAAACCATACATCAATGGAAAGCTTATTTTTTCAGCGTTCGAAGGAAAAAAAGTGATCTTATGACTGGTTTTGTGGTCCATGGTCACACTTATGTTTGAAGTTTTCCAGTGTGACCATCTTAAGGGGAAAAAACACAAGATATTTTATATACTGCAAATCATTTTCTTACTTAGTATGTTTGCTTTTATATATATATATATATATATATATATAATGGCTTACTTTAGATGGAAAACAAGTCGTTTTTTCTTACTGTATTGTCACATGTGTTTTTACTTGTTTTAAACAACCTACAGTAAATTTTTCTAGACTTCTTTGAAAACAAGAATTAATATACACTGCCATTCAAAAGTTTGGGATCAGTAAGACTTGTAATATAAGTCTCATATGCTCATCAAGCCTGCATTTATTTGAATGAAAATACAGAAAAAAAAATTGAATAATTTGAAATGTTATTACAGTATAATATAATGGTTTCTATTTTTTATTTTCTTTCTTTATTTTTTTTTTGCTTTTTTGAACACAATAAAACAGTCCAAACTGAACTTAATGTAATGCTTAACAATAGCAGTCAGAGATATGACAGTATGACATATGAAAAATACATTTTACAATTGTCACATCCACAAAAAAAATAAATAAATAAAATAAAAATAAATACATATTTAGGGTTTAGTCACACCGTGGCATCTTAAACTTTACATATAATCTTAAGGAGACAGAGCGTATTTGACATTTTACTTTTCTCTTTATACTATTTTCTCAATCAATGCAAGGAAAGAACCCCATATTTTCATATAAAGATCAAGGCGTCCTGAGGCTCTAAATATCACATGTTCGTAGCTGGCAATATTGGACATGAGTTCTAGCCATTCATTAAACGAGGAGGGCGTAACAGATTTCCAGTGTCTCAGAATCACTCTACATCCAGACACCATAGCTAGACGGCACCATTGCCTTTGTTGCCGGGAGAGGTAAATCTTCTGGTAAAATCCCCAACATATAGAGAGCAGGGTTCTTGTGTAGTGTTAGGCTGAAAGTGTTATTAACAAAATGTACAATCTTTTCCCACAGTTCTTTAACCTTATCCCATTCATACAGCATATGAACCATAGTAGCAGTATCATTTTTACATCGCCAGCACAGGTCATCGTCTCTTAATTTAAGTCTAGCCATCCTGCTTGGAGTCCAGTAACACCTGTTAAAAATTTTATAGTTTATCAGTTCGAATTGAATTTCACGAACACAGGTATGCCATTTGGATACAACCTGCTTCCAGATTTCATCCTTGATTGTTTCCCCCAGATCTCTTTCCCATGCCACTTTAAGTCCACTTAAATTAGGTGCATTAACATCTCTGAGTAATGCATAGAAAGCTAAACAACCTCCTTTTTTATGACTAATTGTGGTAAAGATGTGCTGTATATATGGTGGGTCAGGGCCATTTTTAATATTCTATTTTAATATACTTTAAAATATAATTTATTCCTGTGATGCAAAGCTGAATTTTCATTAATTATTATTTCAGTCTTAAGTGTCACATGATCCTTCAGAAATTATATGTTGATTTATTAGAACTATCAGTGTGGAAACAGTTGTGCAGCTTTTTTTTTTTTTTTTTTTTTGGAAGCTGTGATACTTTTTCAGAATTCTTTGATGAATAAAGTTAAAAAGAGCAGCATTTATTCAATAAAAAAAATACAAAAAAAGTCTTTGCTATTAATTTTTATCAATTTAACCCATCCTTGCTGAATAAAAGTATTAATTTCTTCTAAAAAAAGAAGAAAAATGTATTTTAAAACTAACGTTTAAACAGTAGTGTATATTGTTAGAAAACATTTCTATTTTAAATAAACTTTTATTCATCAGCACAACTGTTTCCAACACTGATAATAAATCAGCATATCAGAATGATTTCTGAAGGATCATGTGACACTGAAGACTACAGTAGTGATGCTGAAAATTCAGCTTTGATCACAGGAATAATTTAGATTTTAATGTATATTAAAATAGAAAAATATTATTTTACAACTAAATAATATTTCACAATACTTGATGAACATAAGAAACTTGATTTAAAAAAAAAAACTGATTTCAAACATTTGAATGGCAGTGTATTGTCATTTTCCTCTCATTTTACTAGAAACATAACAAACATACAGACTTTAAAAAAATGTATTAATTGATTAATTTATTTATTTTTTAGAGTGTAGTGGAAAAACAACAGGAAGGAAAATCTAAACTGAAATTACACAAACACAGTAAGTAATTCACGGTTAATTCACAAAAAAGCCCAAAACAAAACAAAACAAAAAAAAAACTGAAAAAATGGAAATATCAGGAATTTTTAAAGGAAATGTAATGGTAATTTCCTTACCCAATATTATTTTACTCAAGTATTTTTTTTCCGCTCAAACTCCAAGAAATTTATTTTTGTTATGAGATAAAAAAAAAATCTTTATCTAGTAACAATGAACAATTGAAAAATCCGATATAACATTCAGGAAACATCTTAACTCTTCAAAACTCATCTTAACTCTTCAAAACAGTACGTTGTTTTCAACATTAAAAAGATGTAATCCAAGTGTACAGTTTATTTTAGGTTTTTATTTTCAGGTTTTTCTTGCTGTTGAACACAATTGATAAGCTCAACACTGAATTGTTGAGAATAACAAACAAACAGTGATGCTATTTAATACTATTCAGTAATATAATAGAATGAACATTTAATGGATTGCTGTGACTCACAAAAAAATAACGTGAGCTTTCAGTCGATGCCTGAATCTAGTAAAAGCAACATTCCACTAGAAAACAGCACAGCATCTGCAACACTGTGCTCAAATTCAAGGTTCAAAGCGTTTTAATGTTCTTCTAGTGCCAGTTCCTGTCATGACCATGACTCCCAGTCGTCTCTTTCGGTGTCCAGCACCATGACTGTGCCCATGCGAATGACCTCTGTGTCCACTGCTTCTATGCTGGTGTGTTTCATGCCCGCTTTTAGCATGTGAGCCCCGGGTCTGTCTGCTCCTGTGTCTATGTCTATGCCTAGTGGCATGAGTTTTCTTATTAGATTCTCCCCTAGCATGTCCAGTTGTTTTGTCTTTACTCCTGTGCTCTCGTTTCTCTGCAGTCGTACTGCACTCAAGTGTTTTCGTCTTTTGGCGTGCTTCATGTCCTTGGTGGGCTTCATTTAGACACAGCGGGCAGATGAACCGTTGCTCTGTCTGACAATTGAACTCGAGTAACCTGTTGTGGCGCAAACAGGTATTTCCCTTAGGTTCCTCACTTACAACAATAACTGTGTGTTTTTCTCTGGGATAGTCATTGCTATGATATCTCAGATGGGCCCCGCAGCACACGTCTTCACACATCTTGATGTTTTTTGCAGTGCAGGTTTGTCTCTCCTTGTGTCCAGGTCTATTATAATGTGTAGGTGGAGAATCCTGAAGGCCTGTGTTTTTAAACCGCTCCACCACTTCTGCAAACATGGTGTTTTTGTTGAGGACCGGTCGAGGCGAGAAAATCTTCCTGCACTGAGGGCAACTGTAACCCGTGTCTTCGCTGCCATGTTTATCCCAGTAGTCTTTAACACAGCTCATGCAGTAGTTGTGTCCGCAGGGAATCGTCACCGGATCCTGGAGTGTGTCCAGACAGATTGGACAGTTGAATGGATCGACGTCTTCAAAACATTCCTCTGCCATTTCACACAATTATCTGAACTAATAATTAGCTGTTCTAAATTCAGTGTTCGCTCTCTCTACACATCGTACCGAGTAAGTGAGTGTAAAAGGAAGAAAAAGAAACAGGTATGTGTTTGAATACAGGAACCTGTCTGACAGGTTCAACCCTGTCAACAAAGTATTTTTTGCACTGCTTTTTCCGGAGAAAATGCACTAGAGAAAAGTCATTAAAACTATTAAAAGACCTAAGTGTTTTTCCATTTTGAAAATGAAAATGTTGTTCAAAACTTTTTTAGCTTCTTTACAGTTGTCACCCTTGTTCTTGTGCTTGCAACTTTACATATATCAGCCATTTGATCTAAAGGCCCATGCTCATTCGTTTTGTAGTTTTTTTGGATATTTTCATTAATGTTAAAATGTTTGCAGTGTGCTATATAAAAAAAGGAATTTGTTTATTCAGCAAATGCGTTTATGATGTTACAAAATATTTATTTTTCAAATAAATGTTCTTATATATATTTGCGAAACATTTACGATAACTATATTGTGAAAATCATGATATCTGTCAAATTAAACTTAATTTTTTTCCTTTTGAAATCAATAAATCACACCATTGCATACTTCATTATATGTTGTGATTATCTTCAATAGCGGTTATGTTTTGATTGATAATATACATTAGATTTAAACTACGGGCCACAGAATGCTTGAATCTGATTGACTGACAAACGTTTTAAGGTGTGCGATTATTTTTAAGGAAACGCACGGCGAACGTAGTTCCAGGCAGGTCCGTTTTACATGTCCATATCACTTCGCTACACGATTTCATTCCAGTGGTCTTTCAACAGCAAAATAACCAAAACCGCACTGACACTGGCCAAATAAATTAATCCAATAAACAATGGGATAAAAACGACAGATTGTTTCCACGTTTTGCCACAAAATAGGCTACAGTAAGGACATACTCTATACCTCCCACTCTCTCTCTCTCAGATGCACACACATACAGTTTGCACACACATTATCATACCCGCTAATGTTAGCTGCGCTGACGATTTGATCAGTTTTAAAACTCAAAAACTACGGGGCTGTTCCTGAAGAAAATGAACTTAAAGTTTTACTAGTAGAGACGCTGCTGCAGAACACTTTTGAGAGACGCACAGACTCAAAAAGGTAGGCTAATTTAATTTACACACGCTTAATTAATCTCTCTCTCTCTCTCTCTCTCTCTCTCTCTCTCTCTCTCTCTCTCTCTCTCCATCTGTCTAATAACTTCTTTATTAACTGCATACTGTCAAAGACTTAACTTAATCCTGTGTTACTAGGTCTAAAATAAAGTTTTGGAATTACCTATGAAAGTGTTGGATGAGATGCGTAAAAAAGTAGTCCTACTCACAATAGCGTTTTATGGACAAAACCAGACGAATGCATTGAAATATATCATCTGATCGAAGTCTTAAGGGTTGAAAATAATGCATATAATGCATAAATAATGAAAATAATGTTGTGGCTGCATCACCACCTCGGGTGTGACCTTTAGAAATCAATCTGACATGATTTGCTGCTCAAGAAGCATTTTTAATTATCATCTATGTTCATAGCAATTGTGTTTCTGAACATTTTTATGGAAACTGATCCTTTTTTATCAAAATTCAAAATAACATTTATTTGAAAAATAATTACTTTGTAACATCATAAATGTATTTGCTGAATAAACAATTTTTTTTTATATAGCACACTGACCCAAACATTTTAACATTAATGAAAATATATAAAAATGAATAAAAATATCCAAAAAAAAATACAAAACATATGAGCATGGGCCTTTAGATCAAATGGCTGATCACAAGAAACATACATTATGTTTTGTTCAACCTTTTGAAATATATGTATTCTTAGAGGTTTGATCACTTTATGAGATCATTTAGAAATAAACTGTTGCTTAAACCCCCCGTAGTACAAGAAGTACAATTACACAGAGCTCAACAGTTGCAAACATGATTCAATTTTGACAATACTATAATTAAGTGCATACATTTACATAAAATCAAGAATCATTTGTTAAAAACATTAATGTTAAACCCATAATTAAAGTCATTAAAATCGTCATTTTATGGTAACAATGTCAAACAGCATGTTACAAATTACCATCATTTTTTCACGATCAGCTTTTTCCATTATATTAGCCACATGCAACTACAGGCCTTGGAGAAAGTAGTTGTTTTGTGATGCCAGCAGCTGCTGATGCAGTCCATGCAGAAACTCTGTCCGCAGGGAATCGTTGCAGGACCGCTGAGTTGCTCTTGGAGCAGCAGATCTCTCCAGCTCAGCCATTTTGATGAAGACAATGCAGTGGAGAGACCAGGAAAACTGCCAAAGGCAGGTTTTCTGCTCTGAAAGCAGAGGACTGTGGGGGTCGGCCCTGTGCCGACTGGGTGTCGAGTAGAGATGCAGGGAAAATAACATCCCAGTGGGTACAAACCGATAATGTTCAATATGTTATGACATAATATTGACAGTTTGTGTTAAACAAATGCTGAACATTTACTGTATTTGGAAAGTTACTAATGTGCTTCAGTTGAAATGCATAACATTAAATCATTTTCCTAATGCTTTTAACATGCGCATCAAATGTGAAAACCAGAATGGTATGAAACTATTTATATGCTTTAAAGGGGACATATTATATAAATCTGACTTTTTCTGTGTTAAAGTGCTATAAATGGGTCAGAGCAAACAAGAGAGCAGTGGATTTATTGATTTATTTACTGTATGTTTCTGCCACACAGATCTAATATAAACAGCTTTCCCAGCTGTTTACCTTCACAGACATAATCAACTATTTTTGTACCTTGTGTGTTTTTAACATAAAATTGTATTTGACAGTTTAAGCGCAATAAGACATAAAAGAACTTAGTTTAATACTCACATGCCATGTGACAGATGCTTTCTGTGTGTGTGCACTCAGAAAACCCTATATCAGAAGTTTAAACTGATATGGCTTTAAAACGCATGATTTCAATGCGATAGACATGATAATCAAAACCAAACAGATGTTATCTGGCAGAGTATCTGAGCTACAAGCTGTAAAGGCACAGCCCTATTCTGGAAAAAGGGGGTGGGGAGCAGCAGCTCATTTGCATTTAAAGAGATATGCACGAAAACAGCATGTTTCTGCTTCCACTCAAAATAGGCAATTTTCAAAATGATATAATAAATGATCTGTGGGGCATTTTGAGCTGAAACTTCACAGACACATTCTGAGGACACCTGAGACTTATATTACATCTTGTAAATAAAGGGTAACCTTAATAGGTAACCTTTAAGCCGATTCATGCAAATTTTTCAGTCAAATTCCAAGTTTATCATGATGAAAGCTCAACACTAACTTGAAGTGCCCAGTTGGATTTAGTTCTAATACAGACACTACATTCAATGTAATGGTTTGTTTGAGGGTGAAATTAGTAAGCTGTCTCTTTAAATTTCCTGATGGCTTTAGCAGTCAGTGTTTTGGTTGCGAGCAGGTCTTTCTGTACTCAGGGCAGCTGTACCCTGTCGCTTCTTGTTGATCCCAGTACCGCCTGATGCACGCTGTACAGTAGCTGTGTTCATTTTGGAGAAGATCCAGACAGGCTGCAGAGCTGAGATGATAATGACTGAGCGAATATTTATCCTCTGTTATATCAGGTCAGATTCAAAAAACAAAGGTAGAGAGAAGTGTAATATGACCCTGTTGCTCAGATTTCAATTTGATGCATTAGGATAAAGCACAGGAATGCTGCTGCGCTTGTTTTTGTAGAGTGGAAAGAAGGAACAAGGAAAACATTGATAAGATTCAGGTGTTTGCAGTATAATGTAGAGTAAAAACTCATTTTCACGGAAATAATTTTATTCAGCCTACAGACATATTAACCATAGCAGGGTTATTTCGTTTGGGGTCCGCCAATAATACAAAATATGCATCACAAATGTAAGATTAAGTACGTCAACCAAAGCGAAAATTAAGAAGGTAATACTAGACATGAGTTTTAAGTAGATGCTCACTCAGTATTCAGTACTCATGCCCTAATAAAAAAACCTTAAATTCAAATGAACATATTTGCATTACCCATAATGCTTTAGCATTGTGGCCGCAAAAATAATCTCGTGAGCCACCTAATGCTTACTTGAAATCTATTACATATTATGATGCACCTTATGGTTTTACAACAAAATAATACACAGATTCAAAATCCATACCACTTACATTAAAACAGCCAAAGTAAACAGGCTCGTCACTCCACAGAGAGAAGAGAGGGGCGGGGCGAGCAGAGCTCATTTGCATTTAAAGCAGCCTCGATTTTTGCAGAGCTGATTTTGACAAGATAAAAAGGGTGTTGTGTTACACAACCATTGAGAATTTTTAACCAAAGTATATTATAGACTTTTAATTAAGACCCTAAAGAATCATATCAACTTGTGGAAAATGGGCATCCGGTGACCCCTTTAAAACCTGAGTAGGTGGAACTATTTGACAGATGAGAAATGTGCTGGACTGATGAATTTAATTACAGAGTGACTAACAAACACAACCTCTAAAACAAGATCATTGTCTAATTAAAAGCATGCTCAACTGATTCGGAATATACAAAGCATTATGTTGAGCGTTACTGATGCTATACATCGATAAAGATTAAAAAATGATTATACAAAGACAATGGCAATCTAAAACGAGTATAAAAGTACAAAACAACTGTTTAACAGAAATACTGCATAGAAATGAAAAAGAGTAGTCTTTTGCGATCTGTATTATTTAGATCCTGGTTTACATTTCTAGAAAGGAAATATATAAAAAGAAGCAATACACTGTGTACTAATAATTTGTTGTCTTGATGATTTGCATTGTTCTCAAGGTCAGGATTTGGCTTGATCTTGACTAGTTGCGGGTACTCCTTCAATCCCATAAGCCACCAGTGCCTCACACAAGCGAGTAAGATATGTAGAGTCTGGATATCCACTGTTACACACAAAAAATATTTCACATTCACACAAAAAGTTGCATATTTTAAATGTCAAATTATTGCATTCTGAGAAATTAAGCATTCTTTCTCCTGGTCCACACTTATTAAATATAATAAACTAAATGTGATTTATCTTTCAGGGTTAGAGTTTTTAATCATCTTACAAGGTTTTCCCTACTAAAAAAAACCCTATCCCATAATTTATTTAAAATACATTTATTTCATACTAAGTATACTTCAAATGTATTAACATATTTATTAACATATCACTTAAGACTTACTGATATAAAATTATAATTAAACTTTATTTGGAGTATTTGTTTATCGCACAATGCACATTTCTTAATATTATGCCTAAAATGTGTTTTAATATCACTATTAATAAGAACTGTTTGATCTCAGTATAATATCAGTCTTTAAATGCAAGATATTTAAAGTGTAGCATGAAATTAGTTGTATTAAGCACAAAAGTGTTTGTTCCAATTTAGCAGACTTCAAGTATACCAGTTTAGTATACTAAAAGTGCAATTGCAGGGTATTTTTATTAAGCACATAAATATGCAAATATATTTGTAGTATACATAGCACAACATAAAAGTATTTCAAATACATTTCAGTATGTATAGGCTACAACGGGGCTAAAAGCATACCCTAAGAAAAAATTTGCTTTTCACTGCGCCCAAAGTGTATGATTGCAAAAAAATATACGTTTGTACCGAACATTTATGGAGCAACAGATTTTGCGTGAAAATAAATCATACTAATCATTTATTTTATTTCAAAATCATATAAATGTATGAGGTGGCAAGGGGGGCCTTTTACCCCACACCCGGGATCAAAGGCTCACCAGCATGGGATAAAAGGCACACAGTATTGACACATACTTTAGCTTTTTTTTTTTAATAATGTCTAAGTTAATACTTGTTCAAAACAATCACTTTAGCAAAGTTTGTACTATTTTCTGCTTTTTTTGATAAAATAATTTTTGTTCAATAAATATACTGTCATTAAAATGTGTTAATATAAAACATATATTTTAAAATACAGAAACAAAATCATTTTAACATGTAAAGATTCTGAAAGCATTGAAGGAGATCCATAGTCATTTAAAACAGATTTACAGTAGTAACAACAAATTATATTTTATTATATGATATAATCAATAGCATGTTTTTAAATATGATGGTGTCTTTTTTTTAAACATGGTGATTATTTCTAAGATGGACACTCAAAATAATATTTACCTGAATCTAACAATGTCATGTCAACAAATGGAAAAGTCAGCCATCTATTGATTATCATGTTAATTATTGTGCCTTTTAGCCCTAAAAGCAGAGGTGCTTTTTACCCCAAATACCATACTTTTATATATTCTTTCGTTATTTAAAAACTGTTGCTTTAATTATCTTAAAACTGAAAATCACCTTTGTCTTAAGATAAATTCAAGAATTTTAGCAATTCTCATTTTCTACCTAAATCTACAACATTTATAAAACATCAAATATTAGATCAAGCACAGAATTGACTTTGCGCTGTTCCCCACAATCGCGTCAAGCATCAGCCATATTTGCATGTGTATCTTGAAAAGCGGGTGTTTTGGAAACTGCTACGCCACGTTTTTCTGCCATCTAGTCGTTTAGAGGAAAATAATGTCAAAGGCGCCTTTTACCCCAAAGTGCCTTTATCCACGCTGTACCACCATTTGGATTGTTTTGTTAAGAATGCCATAAAAAATACAGCTAAAGGTCAGCTAAAATTAATGTTCTATAAATCTATTTGAATTTATTGAATTTATTATTCAAATTGCAGTTCTGACTCCTTTTTGCAACCTTAATTTAAATTCAGAAATGAAACTGGAATTAAAAAAAAAAAGCATGATGCAATTTCTGAGTGACAGCACGTTTTAACCATACTGTGATATCCTGTCACAGTCATGTTCTTTATTTGTAGCAAATTATTACCTAATTGCTGCTTTCTACTACAAAAGAGATCCTAGTTTGTGGATAATGTAGTTGGGGTAAACACCCCTGTGGTTAAGCTAACTAGCACTAACACATCCTTGCTAAAATGGATTAGTGCTCTCTAAAAATCACAGAATCCACACATTAACATGTCTATGCCATTAGCCATGGCGTAATTATCTTTGTGAGCTTAGCGTTTGTTCAACTTAGCATTTGGACTCACCCAATCTTCCCTCCATCGACCCTGGTCTTGTGGGGGATCCAGCCCCAGGTTACTTTTGCATCACAACCAGCCTTCTTGCTTGAGCTAATAGTAAATGTTAGGCCTTGATTAAATGCTTTTTCTAGGCAGGGCAATAAACTCCGTCCCTTTGGGTCGAGTGGCAGATAAGCCACAAATTGACCACCCTCGAATGGTGACCCAGGACAGGGATCCTTATCCTAGAAGAGATACGTAAGGCACAGAAATTACGAGGTTATATTGTATGATAAACTGTACAATATGTTTTGCACAATTTCTAAGCTATACAGTGCTTTACTTAATAAACTGTATATGAGCTAATACCCCTTGTATGCCATCAGGTATGCAGTATGTGATCTTGGCCGTTGTGTATTTGCTATAGCCTGCTAGACTGAAGGTCAGTTCCACACATGTCATAGTGCCTTGGATGCCCTTATGCTCTTTGCTCTCCTCTTGTCCTGAATGCTCCTCTCCAGTCTGATGTTCTTGCTGTGTATCCTTTGAGCCAGAAACCGAATCCTCCAGCACCTTCTTCTGAGAGTCCATCTCTTCTTTTTTACACACTCGGCAGAATTTATGCAGTTGCATGCAGTCAGAGCAAAGGATGACACCACAGGTGGTCCGTTTCGCATTTGCATTATTTGCTCCGCACACACATCGCAGATTGGTCTGTTTCAAAGTCACTGAGTGCTCTTGTTTTTTGTGTGCTTCAAGTGGTAAAGAAGTTGGCCCGTCATTTTTTTGTCTTGTTTCGTCTTTAGCAAATTGGCTTAGTGAGTTTGTCTTGCTTAATTCATCCTTTGTAGATCTAGCATTTTCCAACCTGTCCAATGTAGCCGATTTCGTTTTGGTTGATTGATCTCCACTCTTGCGACTGCTGTTAGACTGAACCACTTGACTTGTATCCTGAAAAGGACTTTGATCAGACTTCAAGTGATCAGCTTTTGTTGACCGTACACTCAGGGAAGACATGGCTGCTCCTTGATCTACCCCCTCCTGCAAGGTCTTCATCGTTGGTAAGGAAGGAGACTTCAGCCCATGATATACTTCTTTAAGTATATCACCGACTTGAGTGCAGAGCAATTTTGGGCCAAGCAAGTAAATGCTGTTCCTCATGGTGTGCAAGATGACCTTGCGAAAACGTGACTGCACATTCAAGCAGCAGGTTTCAAACAGTTTATCTTTTTCAACTATGCCAAGCTCTGTCAAATTTAAATGTTGCACGATAAAATCACTGGCTACCATAGCCACTAGATTCTGAAGCTGCCGATGACTTTCTCCAACCTTTGATGAATCTGTGCCCTTCAGTGTCACACTCATGTCACTTTTCCCTGCTTCTTTCTCAGCCATTTGCAAGTCAGATTTTATAGCATCCAGTTGGTTGCAGTAGACCTCCTTCATGTAGTTCCACATTACAGAAGACACAGTAAGTTCTGCTTCCACTGTAGGAATCGGACAATCTTCATTGGGTTTTCTGCCACTGAGGCTATTGGATCTTGCTCTTTGATGGGCATAGTTGCTAGTCATTGGCTTAGCTGTAATCTTGTTATTTTTCATCTGCTCTTTTGGAACTGGCCGACCTGAGAAACTATTGGATCTTCTTAAGGGGGATCTGGACGTGGACAGTAGTGTGGAGGAGGGAGCAGCTGCCTTTACTTCAGTATTATTGGCTGGCAGGGCATTCACACTTGTGTGCACTGAAAGTTTGACTCCTGTGGTCGGTGTTGACATGAGTCCAGCGGGAGTAGTTGGTCTGGCCTTGGATGTGTTGAAGGTGGCTCCACCAACTGTATTCACAGATAGCGAGTCTTGGTTTTTAAACAGGACATCCTCTCCTGTACAGCTTGGACTTGTCATCCTGAATGTTTCAGTTCCTTCCCCTGTTAGTTCATTACTGAGCCCGCCTGCAGCGCCAAGCAAAGGCCTTGTGGGTGGTGTTGGGTCTAACATTAGCCTGTCCATTTTAGTCGTCAGACTCTTTATGTCTCCACCCATCTCTCCTAGCCCAGAGCTCTTAAACCGAGCCGCAAGTTTGTATTCTTTCGCAATCCCAACCTCCCCTTTTCGCTCAGTGCTGGAGCCGATCAGTTTAGGGGGCACCGGAGCGTGTACGTCACTTTTTCTCTTGACCTGTTGCTCTCTCTCCGAGGATTCAAGAGATGTCGATGGAGAACTGGAAGAGGATGGAGGCATTTCCGTCAAGTTCCGCATCACGTCTTCCTCGCCCCCAAGCAGTAGCATTTGTTTGGCCTGAGATACCTCACTTTTTTCTCCAACTATATAAATGCTGTCTTGGTCGTAGCTAAGCAGAACATTAGGCAGTACTAACTGCACCGTTTTTAATGCTGAAGTCAGTCCGTCTGGCATGTGAACAGCACTTTTTGGAATCTGGTCTTTTCTTAGACAACCCTCTAGTTGTTGATAAAGCTGCCTCAGCTCCTTATGAGCTTGACGCATGTTCTGTTTAACCCCTGACCCGGTCGGGACCTCTGACTGTAGGTACAGGGTGGTGACCCCCTCGGATGTAACGTGAACTGCTTCTGCTCCATGAAGACACAGTATCTGTTTGAACTCCTTAATGCTCTGCAGGTACGCAAACACATCAGCTTCCATGATGATTGAAAGATCTTCCAAATTCGCTTCATCTATCCTGCACTCTGCCCCCTCCTCCATTTTGCTTTTCTTAGGCCGAGTAGTGCGTTCAGTGACAGTTTCATTGTTGTCTTGCAGTCCGTAATGCTCTAAACCTCTCGTGGCTATAGAGCTGACATCTCCGGATGGGGATGCAAATAGGGCCCATTTCTTTACACTTGCAAGGTCTTCCCTCTTCTCGAGACTTTTACCTCTGTCTCCACTCAAATTAGGATATTTGGCTTTTGAATGGTGATTATTAAATAACGTCTGCATATAAGCAAGGGCGCCTTGAAAATCAGAGTAGTTGCCTTGCAAGGTGCACGTGTCCTGTAATAAGCCACTTTGCGTACGTAGACCTGGAAACTCACTGCGCAGTACATTTAGAGCCTCTGCACCTCGAGGAAGCTGACTGCAATCTATAGTCACAGTCATTTCAAGGATCACCTAAAGGAGTGCGAGAACATCAGCTGAGTGACTGTCAAAACAAAAAGAAAACTAGACTAGATACAATTGGGAAATATAGTAAAAAATGGTCAGCAAACCTTATTTAGACTCAGTGACTCTTGTCTTGGAAGGCTCAGGGTGAGCTCATATTTTATGCCATCCAGCTGTAAAATGTGAGGATGATGACGAAGTACGCTCTGAACCACTAAATAACACCAGAAAGAGAGGATCAATCTCATTTGAGGCAAAAACTGGCTCAGCAGTTTATACACTAACAAATAAGATGTTTGCACACACAGATGGAGGTTAATTTTTCATAATGGCCGATCAATAAAAGTATCAATTCTCATTTTCTCTCTGTCCCACCATAGACACTGATTCTCACTTATCTGACTCTGCTGCGAGACGCACACACAAGCACAGTGAAAACTCACTCACTTTTAATCAGGCTTGACAGGACATAAAGAATACCCCCTGACAGCCTGGCCACCCCCCACACATACACTTTATCAGCAAACTGACTACACAACTAAATTGTTGCCTTGGCCTTGGCAGACCAATCGGCTAGCGAGAGCCAGGGACTTCATTAGGTATATGCCAGCCGTCTGACTGCCAATCAGTGCATTTTTGGATTTTTTCCAACTACCAGCTACTTTGGCGATGACATTTAAATGCACTGAGAAATGCACCAGAAATATAAAAAGTGGGGTAAGATGTGTTTTATGCTAAAACGTAAAAATACCAAAGTAAATTTTCTACCTGGCAGGTAAAATGAGATGTATGGCAATGCAAACATATCCAGGTACTATTATACAATGTTTCAGTGTATAAAACCATGTAAATTATGTTGCTTATGAAAATCTATAAATTATTAAAGCATTTACATTAAGGTAATGTGTGCCACATACATCCCTTCATTTTTTTTATTATGTAGTAGGCCTGAATGTTGTGGATTACTCTGTCGATTAAACAAATCAGCTGTTAAGTTCAACAATTGAAGGATATTTTCCCTACCTACAATTATACCTACTACCTACAAAAACAAAAGGAAAAAAAGAAAAGGAAATTGTTCCACTATATTATAATATTCTGAATAGTCAACTTTTTGGACGTTCAACTTTAAATTGCATTCGTTTTGCAAAAATAACTATTTGTGTTAATATTTAGTAAGTATACTTATATATATATATATATATATACACTACCAGTCAAAAGTTTTTGAACAGTAAGATTCGTAATGTTTTTTCAAGCTTGCTTTTTTTTTTTTTAAATACAGCAAAAACAGTAGAATTTTGAAATATTTGCACTATTTAAAATGACTGTTTTCTATCTGAATATATTTTAGAATGTAATTTATTCCTTTGATCAAAGGTAAAAATTTTCAGCATCATTACTCCAGTCTTCAGTGTCACATGATACTTCAGAAATCC
>JAHKKF010507033.1:0-17068 GCA_019740295.1 Labeo calbasu
TGTAACTCCTGTAAAACTAAATTAAAAAATAAATACATAAATACATAAATAAAACAGTTATTTTAAATTGTAATAATATTTCACAGTATTACTGTTTGTACTGTATTTTTGATCAAACAATAGCAGCCTTGGTGAGCATTACAAAATTATTTCAAAACAGCAATTCAAAAATTCCTTGTAATAATCTCACAGAGCAAAAAAAAAAAAAAAAAATATATATATATATATATACTTTATACTTTTAGACTTTATTCTTTACCTATACTTAATTCAGTGCCATAAACTTACAAGTAAAGCATAGATAAATTCCTCCCAAAACCATTTTTTTTTTTTTTTCTAATTTTGCAGGAACTGTGTATTCAAATGTTAGTCAAATATTAAGTGCATGTTGCTGCCTAAGTTCCAAACAGTCACTTACTGTATAAGGTTCAGTTAGGATGTTGCCTGTGTAGGCATTAAATATCAAAACTCACAAACAGAGCTTGTATTGTGCTAAGCTGTCATGTTAATATGCATTTTTGGCACCTGAATTGTCACGCAATACACCTGTCAGAAGCATTACTCTAAAGTGTCAATGCTTCACTACCAAAATCAGCTTAAAACAAAGTTGAGGGCATGTAAATGCCAAGTTTGTCCTAGTTAACATTAAGGCGGCATGTTACGACACAACGGTGCTCTTAGCATGGAGGATGAGAGACGGAGGAGGTGCAGACAGCGGAATTTGCACTTAAGCTTGCTTCACCTCCAGGGTGCTGGAGAGACATCAGTACGCTTTTGAAGATGGGATTGAGGGATTTTGTCAACCTGTGACACAGCCTTCAGAGATTTGTTTGATAGCACATTTTAGTTGCGTGGTCTAATCAGATGGATAAACCTAAAACTGTTGAAATGTGATTCGCAGATTTTTTTTTCTTAGATATGGATTGGCGTTTGTATAGGAGCACGCATATGAATTCAGTCAGTTACAACCAGGGATGCAGGATTTATTTATCTATGTATTTACTTAGCCCAGAGTAATCCGTAATTTTTACCCCAAGCACTTGCTCAGTATGTGAACCTGATTCAAATGCCTTTATACAGGACAAACTGCATCCATTTGGATGAAATCCAGAGCTCAATTACGTGCCCTTAAATACTGGATAATATACGGAACGCTTGGCAACCCTAATTACAGCCTTAAACTTAAACATGAACTGCTGCTTACTTTAGCTCACCCTGACAATCCATCTAGTGTCGCTCGCGAAACCTCAATCCCCATTTCCTCTGCTGCCGTGTCAAAGAGGAAGCTTTGAACTTCAATTGCATCTAATGCAGGAACCTTGCATTACCGACGGCAAGCCAAACCTGTTTATCGCTTTCCACATCACATGTGAACTCTTGAAGCAAGGTTAGATGTTCTCGGCAGAGCAGGAGGCAGCGCTGACAAACTATGATAAATTAGTTGTTTACTGACATTTTATGCTGGCTGAGGACGGTGCTTAGGGAGGAGATGTGTGTTAATGAGAAGAAAATAAGTCATGGAGATATGCTCACATTGATAAGAGGAAGTCAAAATAGGGGAGAAAGGAAAAAAACAATGATTAGGTCACAAACTGGAATATGCAAGATGCATCCTACATGATGTTTATTCATGTGATGCTTGTCTGGTCCTAGATTGGTTTTGATTTTGAAGTTAATGGCTCAGTCAGTGAAATGGATGTCATTTTCGGTTTTATTAGATCATTTAAAGAAAGATTTTAGATATATTGGATAAATGGTGCGTTTAAAGTGATAGTTCACCCAAACATTAAAATACTGTCAATTACTCACCCTCAAAGCTATTACAAACCTGTAAGAGTGTCTTTGTTCTGTTGAAGACATTTTGGATAATAGTCATTGACTTCTATAGTATTTTCTTCCACTATGTGTGTGTGTGTTTTATGTGTATTTTTAATTTTTTAAAATAATTTTTGCATTCGAAAATGTGACACAAATTTATCATTTAATAGCCTTTTGTATATTTTATGACACTTGAAATGAAATTACGTTAATATGGTTTTGGAGGTTGCTTATGTAATTGAATTAGGTAGTAATTATTTGATGTTACATATACATGCTATTTGTGTTATTTAAATCATTTATACAGTCATTTTGTTGCAAATTTTGATATAACTTTGCACACACAAAAAAAAAAAAAGATTTGTAAGTGACTTTTATTTATTTTTTATTATATTGCTATTACATTAATCTTTTGGTCATTTTTATGACAAAAACAACATAAAATGACATTAATATGCTTTTGGAGGTTGCTTACCTTATAATTAAATTATTATTTGATGTTACATATAAATGCTATTAAACAATATGATGGTCACATTTCTGATGCATAACATTATGTCAGATTCTTTTAATTAAAAATAATAATAATAATAACATTGTAATGTAATTAGTGTAATATTTGTGTTATTTAAATAACTTACACAGTCATTTTTGTCGCAAAATTAGATCTAACTTTAAACAGAAAATATTTCTGATATTTATTAGATTTTTATTATAATGCATGCTTAACATTATCATTTTAAATTTTCATTTTAACTTATTTTATTTTTTTTTATTATTTGACATGACATGGTTAATGGTAATAATTTATTTAGCATTCGCTAGCCTTTTGCTCATTTTTATGACAAAAACAACATAAAATAAAATGACATCAATTTTGGACATTGCTTATGTAATTTATTATGTAGTAATTATTTGATGCTACATATAAATGCTATTAAACAATATGATGGTAACAGGGTTAATGTATAACATTGTGTCAGATCCTTTTAATACAAAAAAAAAAAATAACTGTACTATAAATAATGTAAAATTTGACTGGTTTAAAACATAAGACATATATAAGTGATTGTTCTGTATTTTATTTTATTTTATTTTATTTTATTTTATTTTATTTTATTTTATTTTATTTTATTTTATCACCAGCGAAATCAGCCTGAGGTGCAAGTGAAGATTCGGACTTGACCGATGAGCACCACTTTAGAGAATGCAGTGTTGGCAGATTAAATAGCATTTTAATGCACTTTGTAATGATCTTATATGGGCACCTCCTGTGCCTACCTCTCATATGGCCTTTAAATCCCCTTAGTGAGCAGATCGTCCACCGTCTGAGTCTTCATCTGTGCGTCGACCATACAGTGGGTGGGGAATGCTTTGTCTAGATGAAGGACATTGCTGACAGCCTCATATTTTGCTGTCCTTGTAAACACTGACCAATCGAAAAACAACAGAGCATGACACCTTTATCAAGCCAGAAGCGCAACTAGAGAAAACGACTAAAAGAACTATATAATGGCACCGCACATATATCACTTAAAGCGTAATGACATATAGTCAAATGGCTGTATTAAAAGAGAACCAATCAGACTCTTTGTCACGGCGCCAATGTAATTAATGTGCCAGCGCCGGGATAGAGCTGTAACTGAAGATCAGTATTAGCTGTCTCATTAGCATTTTAAATAAGATTGAGATTAGTTACATTGGCAAAATAATGTGGCTACCAGCACAACTTTGGGGCCAATTTGGGCATTTTCCCGTCTCCATCCAATTAGATCTTTGACACTCACATTTCACCTCTATTTCACAGAGAGCAATTAAACGTTGAGTTGAAGCTGTAGAGAAGGATGAGGAAGAGAGAACGGAGCTTATTTAGCTTGCACAAAGAACAACGGCGAAGTTAATGAAGAAGAGAATAGGAGGCGACAGAGATGAGCAGCTAAATAGTTTGGTCTGAAAAGGTGTCACTTAATATCACCGGACAAGCCCATTAGCTTCCCATTGCAGTTAGCTTCTCAGATTTACTTCCTGTGTTTGGATGCAACATTGAACCAAAGGGGAAAATATGTTCCCATACACTTCCATTGGGAGTGTATGGGGCCAATATGTTAAAATATTCCAAGACATCACCAGTGAGTATACTAATGTAATTTTAGTATTAAAATCATGTAACGTTTTCTGTTTTCTAATGTGTATTGAACCTGAAATATTTCCAATGTATGCCCAGCTAATATGATTTGACCAACTAAAACTAACGCTTGAAAAGTTTGCTCCTTTGATATCATGATTTGCGGCGGCTGACTAAAATGTCAAACTTAATGACTGTATACAAAAGTCTGTCTTATCCGAAGCAAATCATCAAAGCATTCAATATCGGCCGTGAGACATCAGTCTGGCAACGAATTAGGTATATATCACAGCATCAAAAACAAACCACTTCAAACTCAGTGTCAAAAACAGCCCAACTTGGCAATCATTCCCATCATCGGGCTTCTTGCTGAAAGTACTTAAAACTTTAATCAGAGTCAAAAACATTAGTGAGTTAACATGGGAAAGGTCAAATGCCCCCAGCATCCGTCAGTGCACAGATGTTTAGCGCAATAGGATTTTTCACCCACCGCTGCTGCATAATCTCTGCTGATCGTAGTCTTGGCATCTACCTGTATACTCATTAATTGATTCCCACCGGTTCGCCTCAGCAGCCGTGACCTAACTGACATTGCAACGCCCCGTAAACGGTCCTATTAAATCAGGGGATCTCGTAAACTTGCCGAGCAGGGATGTCTTGCGCGGGGCAGGTCAGCGTTGGCTATCAATTATATGTCCAGATGACCTTCTGTGGCCTCACAGTGGGGCGACTGCTGACCAGACAGTCACTTGCGAGTGTCTGGATCAAAGTGCTCTTTAGGTTCACAGTGTTTTCCTGTTTAACAGAATGGATTCATTAATCTGCTTGCGTTTAGCCTTGCACAGGTCATACATGGATCCAGCTGATCCCATGGTCTTTCTATTATTGATTATGTGGCCTTGGATGATGGTGTATGTAATACCCAACATGTCAGCCTACTGATGAGTATTAAATGTCTGTGCTACAGACGTGACTGATAGATAAAATCATGTGTTGAGGGACTATTACTTTTCAAGGTGATTGGACTATTGGTGCCTGGTAGACAATAAATCGGGAAAAACAATCCCATTGACTTACAAGAGAAATGAGAAAGTGAGCAACCATACAGAATACCATAGCAATCATTAAAACAACATAGCAACTGCATAACCTAACAAAACCTACCAACTTCTTAGCAACCACGCAGAGCACCCTGGTAACCATCTAGTTACACGGTAAGAACAACCTAAAGCATACTAGAAAATGCTTGGTAACACTCATCGCACAAAATAAAGCACATTGCAGCCCCCAACCAACTAACTAAAATACCCTCAAAATCAAATAATAATGCCTAGTTACACCCTAGAAACTACCCAGAACATCATAGCAACGCCCCAGCAGCCACTCAATCTCATAGGAATGTCTAGAACCACGTAGCTACACTGAAACACTCCAGAAACTGCTTAGCAACCAGCTAGAACACTATAGCAACCATAAAGTAATGCCCAAACAACCATTTTAAAAGACCGTACCAACTGCATAGCAACCACCCAGAGTACTCCAGTAACCACCTAGTTCAACTACAAGAACCACTTAGAACACCCTAGAAAATGCTTTGCAACAATAATAGCACAATATAAACTGCATATCCGTCCCCTAGCAACCAAGTAGAACACCCTAGCAGTCACATAGGAATGCCTAGCAACCACCTAGCTACACCCTAGAAACTACCCATCATACCCCTACCCCTACACTACCCATCATGGCAAACCTTATGGCAAACCCCCCAAAAAATCAGCCTGAGCACCCTAGTAACAAAGACACAATTAGCAAAAACTTGTGTACAATCCAGGAACTACACAGAAAACCATAGCAATACCCCAGCAACCACCCAAAACACCCTAGAAAACCACTTAGCAACCACACCAATCACATGGCAATCCCCTAGCAACCACATATGAAGGAAAACCTAGCAAACATTTGTCTGCAACTTAAGAACAACACAGAACACCACAGCAAAGCCTCAGCAACCACCCAAAACACCCTAGAAACCACTTAGCAACCACTTTGAACCATACCAATAGCATGGCAATCCCCTAGCAACCACATACGAAGGAACACCTCACAAACACTTGTCAACAATCTAGAAACCACCCAGAACACTGTAGAAATGCCCCAGCAACCACCCAAAACACCCTAGAAACCACTTAACAACCACTTAGAACACCATACCAATAGCATGGCAATCCCCTAGCAACCAGCTAGATTACCCTAGCAACCACTTACGAAAGAGCACCTCGCAAACACTTGTCCACAATCTAGGAACCACCAGAACACTATAGAAATGCCCCAGCAACCACCCAAAACACCCTAGAAACCACTTAACAACCACTTTGAACACCATACCAATAGCATGGCAGTCCCCTAGCAACCAGCTAGATCACCCTAGCAACTACATACAAAGGAACACCTACTAAACACTTCTCTACAATCTAGGAACCACCAGAACACCATAGCAGTGCCTCAGCAACCACCCAAAACACCCTAGCAACCACTTAGCAACCACTTTGAACACCATACCAATCACATGGCAACCCCCTAGCAACCATCTAGAATACCCTAGCAACCACATATGAACGAACATTTTGCAAAAACTTGTTTACAATCTAGGAACCTAAACTGGTAATAATAATAATAATAATACAATATAATACAATATGATAATAATGTTTTTTTTTTTTTTTTTTTTTTTGTCAGTATCACACACCCCTAAATAAGGGGCATCATGCATCATTTAGGTCATTTGGCACACAGACATACAGATTGTGTGCATGCAAGTGTGTGTGTGAGTGAGTGTGTGTGTGTGGCCCTGTCCTAGATGGCACCCTAAACCCTCACAGTCTTCCTCTGAGTCCGCACTTTCATGACATAACGCCGCTTTGAATGTCAGGTAGAAGTGTGCACCAGTGCGGGCTCGGTCGAAGTGCGTATCGAGGGCTTATAGCGGCTGCAAAAGGGGTGCTTGCGAGCACCCTTCTGAATGCTAAAATGACGAATAGGACACCCTATAGTCTCGTGGACTTAACGGACATGCATACGCGGTGGCTATTATATGTCTGTAAGACTGCAAGTGCACATGAAGTGTTCCATTTGGGACAGGGCCTGCGTCTGCGTGTGCATTGGTTTAATCTACACTGGGAAGACCAAATGTCCACACAAAAAAGGTAAAACTTTTGACATTTCAGACCCCACAAGGGAAACAGCACATAAACCATAGTTCATTTAATAAAGCTTATTTTTTTGTTAAATAAAAATGTTTAAAAATTAGACAAATGTTGTCATTTGTAATCACAGGACAATCCCCACCCCCCAACCTCCTTGAACTGTTTATCGTTATCAACAAAAATTCTCATAAAAAATGTTTATATTATATAAAATGTATTATATAAAATGATTTAGGTCATTTGGCACACAGACATATAGATTGTGTGCATGCAAGTGTGTGTGTGCACTGGTTTAACCTACATTGGGAGGTGTCCCCAAATGTCCCCATAAAAAATAAATAAATAAACATATGTCATTTTGTAATCACAGGACCTCCGCCCCACTATCCTCCTTGATTGTCTTTTTACAGTTTGATCACTGACTATAGCAACTGCGTAGCAATGCCTAAGCAACAACCCAGCACACCGTAGCAACCTAATTACATATGTAAATAAATCCTGTGTGCAACACACTGATTGGAATAGTAACTCACGTCACTTTCTGTTTAGATTCAGGTTCAGGAGATATTTTCTTCTTTGCTTTTTCTGAATTCTGCAAATAGCAAGGAAACACCAATCCTCAACTGTCGGCCAGTCTCCTTGCATATTTGGCATTTATCACAGAGCAACACTGTTGTGTGTCACACAGACGCTGAGCTGTCAAAAGGCAGTGTAAAAAGTGTTTTCCAGCCGGTCCATCTGTCTGGTTCAGGTGTGAACTCTTCCTTTTCTGTTTGCGCTGTTGTTGGTGCAATAGTGTCTTTATCCAAAAAGAAAAAAAAAAAAAGCAAATGATTTCTGAAATGTTTGCAGAAGCACTCGCGCGGAAAAGCGCAGCTGGTGACACCCGCAAGGTGAGTGTCTGCTGGCGTCTCGGCAGAGCTGAGTGTTCCAGAAAGCCGGACCTATCAGCGCCTCCCTCACAGTCTTTCCACACTAAGCACTTTCACCTGCTTTACAGTTCTATCAGCGGCAGTGACACCCTGATACGTGCGGCCCAACATCCATTAAAATGTGTTTGCTTCAATGTCAAACAAAAAATGTAATATGCCCAGGAAGAAATGCGCTCTGAGCTGTTTCTGTCCCTCTCTCTTGCCAGACATGAGCAGGCAGGGACAAATGCATTTCCTGCCCGATGCTCAGTGCATACTGAATGACCGCAGCTGATCAAATAAATAAATAAATGGGATTTTGCCAGAGTAATGAGATCCTCGAAACATCTACATTATGTTCAGTTGGTTAAACGTGGCAGACAAATCCAGTGTGTTTATTTATTTATTTATCTATCAAACTTGACAGTAAAGACAAGTATAATGTTACAAATAAACATAATACAGTATAAAACAGTGTCATTTTAGTATCACTGAGATGCCTTTGTTTTTTATTATTATTTTGAATTAGTTTTAATTTATCTATATTTGTATTTTATAATCTTAAGTTTTATTAATTTTGCTGATTATTTGTTTGTTTGTTTATCAAACATGACAGTAAAGACGTCTAATGTTAAAAATAAATAATTAAATAAATAAATGCATAAACAAACGTAATATAGTGTAATACAGTGTCATTCTAGTATAATTGAGATTATTAATATTTATTAATATTAATAAAGATTATTCATATTTTGTATTTATTTATATTTTATAATCTTACTTCGTTTTTATTTACTTAGTAATTTATCAAACATGACAGTAAATGCATGTATAATGTTATAAATAAATAAATAATCAAACACAATGCAGTGCAATACAGTGTTATTTCAGTATCACTGAGATGCCTTTTTTATTTTTTTTGTCATTGTTTATTTATTTATTTGTTTGTTTGATGGATCGTTTTACAAATTATTTAGGATATTTAGCAGCTGGTCAGGCTGAGAGATCAGCTGTTTGAACAACTACACCAGCTAAAGACCAGCTAACCACCTTTTATTTATTTTTTATTACTAAAACAAAGGTCATGGTTTCCCTAAAAATAAAATAAAATAAAATAAAATAAAATAAAATAAAATAAAATAAAATAAAATAAAATAAAATAATGCTTCTTCAGTTGTAAAGTAACATATTATTATGATTTCTGAAGGATCATGTGACACTGAAAACTGGAGTAATGATGCAGAAAATTCAGTTTTGATCACAGGAATAGATTATATTTTACAGTATATTATTATTTTAAATTGTAGTATATAGTATGTGAAAGTCTGCGGTATGGTTTTGGTCATACCACCCAACCCTAGTTGCTAGGTAAGACAAAATCTTTGAGCTTGTTATGTCTTCTGAAACATAAGTATGCCAACATATTTGCAAAACATGTTCTCAAAATATGATGGCATTAACATAAACCGAAACTGTGCTGGGTCGTTTCGCTCACGGACCACCAGACAGTGTTGATATTTGCAGCTGGTGGTGAGAGGAAGATTGTCGTTACATGGTTGTCTACAAGCCAACATCATGTGATGTCATGCTCACATTTGTTTGGCTGTGTTTCTCTGTCTGTTGCCTTGGCAAGTGATGAAAGCACTTAAACAGAGTATTGCGTTTCCTGAAATGAGAGGAATGACAGTGACGGCCGGCTGCCACGAGAGCCGCTCTGTGAGCTCGCTTTGTAAGCAGAGAACACCGCGTGTTGCAGACGCTAAATATGTGTTTTTACGTTTATGTTTAGGCTTGGTGTCATTTGTACGCATCTTTCAGATGGTTGTACTGGATTCACGGTTGTAGACTGGGAGATTACCTTCGTACTTATCTTAAACCAGTGGTTAATTCTGCTGAAAAAACATCTTAATCTAGCCTAAAGAGGTCAGCTGGTCTCCCAACCAGTGTCTGACTAACTAAACCAGATAACACCAGTTTAACCATTTAAGGAGACCAGCAAGGGCTGGCTACTAGTTTAAGTAATTTTATGTTGTTACAATGAACGTCAGCAGCTCATTTGTGACATCATAGTTTTTGAATATTCAAGTGTTGCATTGTATCGTTTGAATATTCAAACGCTTTGATGAGAAAATAGCTAGTTGTTGTTAGCCGGGAAAGTCTGATGGGCCGTTTTTACTGCCTGTGTGATTCATTTCTTTGGCTGCATCTGGCTCTGTTGGTTTACGGTGTTCTAGCATGTAATCTACAACATCCCTGGCCAGATAGCTCTTCTGTCCTGAGCGCTGATACATGCTGTAATCCATCCTCCTGCTCTTGTCTCGGTCGCCTCAGCTAAACTCAGTTAAGGCACTTTCCCCGCCGCCGTGACTAATTGTTCCGAATGGTGCGGCAAAGTTCGCCGGGGGTCTTTGTAGTTGCCGGTCATGTTGGGGGACGGGATATCAGAGGAAAAGGAGACGTATTGTGTCTGATACACTATTTGGACGCTGTGCTGCACCTCAGACTATCTAAGCTTGTTTGATTGTATCCAGCTTCACATCACCCATTTCAGTACATCCATATCCCCTATAATTCATTCATTCATAAATAAATAAATAAGCCATACTTATTTTTGTCCTTGGAAGGTCAATGTGAAATAAAATAAAATAAAATAAAATAAAATAAAATAAAATAAAATAAAATAAACAGTTTTTTTTTTTTTTTTACTTAAAAGGTCAAGGGAAAAATAAATAAATAAATAAATTAATTAATTAATTAATTAATTAATTAATTAATTAATTAATTAATTGATTAATAATAATAATAATAATAATAATAATAATAATAATAATAATAATAAATCAATAAGCCTTTTTATGACTTTTGAAGGTCAAAGTGGGAAAAATAAGTTATGATAAAATAAATAAATTACAATAGAATGAGACATTTTAGAAGGTGAGTATGGAAAAAATATAAATAGATGAATAATAAATATGAATAACTGTAAAAAGAAAAGAAAACAAAACAAAACAAAAAACATGAATAAAATAAATTATGGAATAAAAACGTACTATTTACATATTTTGTCCCCATCATTGCTGAAAAAAATAATAAATACATAAATAATAATAAAAAAACTGATAAAATAATAAAATGTAGTAATATTCTAAAACAAATAAATAATAAAACATAATAATAATAATAATAATAATAATAATAATAATAATAATAACAACAACAACAACAACAATATACAAAAAATACAATGAGACATTTTAGAAAGTCAACGTGGAAAAAAAATATATAAATCAATAATTAATAAATAAAATAATATTTTAAAAAATGACTTTAGAATGTCAACGTAAAAATAAATAAAATAAATAAGGCTTTTTTTTACTTTAGAATGTCAAAGTGGACAAAATTATTAAAAAGTAATAATAAAATGAATAAAGCAAATAAAATAAAATAAAATAAAATAATTGTGGTACAATGAGACATTTTAGAAAGTCGGTGTGGAAAAAAAAAAAAAACTAAACATAAATAAATAAATATTTATAAAGGAAAAATCAGGAATAAAATGAATTATTGATTAATTATTGAAAAATACCCACTATTAAGTATCACTGTTTGAATATAGAGTGTGGTTTAGGAATATGCATTAAGAATGTATGAGCATGTGTAATGAGAAATGTTCAGCGTGGTGTGTGAAGTTATGAATATTGAGTCTCCGTTACAAAGATAGATCCTATACGCACTTCAGTCCATCACACATAAATAAAGAGCTAACTATAGCTCCTGGAAATAATGCAAATACGGTTGGATTTATTTAAACATAATCATCAGTCTTGTGCGGTCATGCTGCGTTGACCATTTGAGTCGTCTTTCGGGCCATCTGCTCTGCAGTATGCTAACAGTTGTACGTCTGCTGTTGTACACGGCCATGCTACAGTAATGCACTGTCATTGATAATGCACTGTCCCTGTCTCACGTTTAAAAGTGCTCACTAATCTTCTCAAGGCCACGGCCGTCTCTCAGGCTCTTTAGCGAAGTAAGAATCGCTTACGCCACATCAGAGCTTCTGCGATAAGCACAAAATGTCATTGTATGATATCTGATCTGTTGAGCACTTACATGCGTCAGTCATAGGAAAAGTGCATCTGAGATTCAAGCTTAAATGTGTTTAAGGCTAGGCCGATTAGGATGGAAAATTCTGGCTGCAAAGGTCTAAAAATAATAAAAATACGTGCTTTCTTGTCTATAATTATACAAAATATGTTTTCTCAATAAATGTGGATAGTTCTGACTATAGAAAAAAGGAAATTGTGCTTGGATGAGAAGTGTTGTTTCTGGTAAAATGCTGATAAACTGTCTTCACATTTACAGGTTGCTACTGTATGTATTTTATTTTATTTTATTTTATTTTATTTTATTTTATTTTATTTTTATTTTATTTTATTTTATTTTATTTTATTTTATTTTTTTTGTTTTATTTTATTGTATTTGTATATTTTATTTTATTTATTCAAATATTTTATTTTATTAATTTATTATATTCAGTAATTTATTTTACATTCAGTGATGAAATAACATTATGACAACATAATATTTAAACAGTACAATATGTTTGATTTTAATATTTTGTGATTTTTTTTTCTCAATATATTTTTATTTATTTTATTTTATTATTTTTTTTATTTATGCAAACAGTAAAGATGCAATGAGAATGTTAATGACACATTCAGTAATGAAATGAAATTTATTATGGCAATGTAATATTTAAAAAGTAAAATAGGTTTGATTTGAATATTTTGTGATTTTTTTTTTTCCCAGTATATTTTATTTTATTTTATTTTATTTTATTTTATTTTATTTTATTTATTCAAATAGTGAATATGCAGTGAGAATATTAATGACACATTCAGTAATGAAATAACATGTATTATGACAACATAATATTTAAACAGTACAATATGTTTGATTTTAATATTTTTTTTCTCAATATATTTCTATCTTATTTATTTATTTATTTATTTATTTATTTATTTATTTATTATTTTCTCAATATATTTTTATCTATATATATATATACAAATAGTGAATATGCAGTAAGAATGTTAATGACACATTTAGTAATGAAATAAAATTGATTATGGCAATGGAATATTTAAACAGTAAAATATGTTTGATTTGAATATTTTGTGACTTTTTTTTCTAAATATTTTTTGTAGTTTTATTTTATTTATTCAAATTGTGAATATGCAGTGAGCATGTTAATGACATTCAGTAATAAAATAACCATTATTATGACAACACAATATTTAAACGGTACAATATGTTTGATTTTAATATTTTGTGATTTTTTTTCTTAATATATTTTATTATTTGTTTTAATTGTTCTATCACAGCAGTCCTCTTTATATGTCAATGCTTTATTATAAATGACAGGGTTTGTATTTTCAGTTTTCATTATTGCACATTATCTTTTTAAATATGTAAACACACATACAAACTACATAATAACAACAATTTAGACAACCCCTAGTTAAAACAGACCTATTGAAAAAGAATATCCTATTTTTGCTTTAAAAAATGTCTTGTTTACCATATTGCAGCTACATTGGCCTGTTTGGCATCATGTTTGAGTATCCAGAGACCTGTGCTGTTAACCCATTTTTACAAGAACCAGCTGTACTGTATATAGCCTACTCCATTTTAATTAAGCGTTGAAAAAATTACGTTGCTCTAATGACTCTAGGCTTTGCAGCAACATTCAGTGTAACTTTGGCCAGGTGTATGGCTGTGATTTTGCCACTGCGGGCACAGCCGCTGCCCTTTAAATAACAGGTAACGCGTAACCTCTATCCGTCAGGCAAAGCTGGTTCGCGGCAGATAAACTGAATAACCAAATGCTGGTCAGACATGCCAGTCTATTTGTGCTGACAGGCTGTTTATTATTCGGCGACCTGTATTAATACTAACCGCGGTCACATTGAGAATCATCAAGGAAAATGGTAACAATTTTAAAACTCTGATTACTGAGCTGTCAGGGCCGGACGGAGAACCGGAGACGAATATCAACGCGCCGAGAATTTAAATAATAAAGCGGCGTTTTCAAGGGTGTCAAGGAGGCGCTTTGTCTTTCTCGTTTCCTTCCACTCCGTCTGCCCCCCTCTCTTTGTCCATCTATCCGCCCAACGATCCCGCGTTTATTCTTTTGTCGGTTAATATTACAGGCGCAAGGTCAGGTCTGTTTGTAAGCACGCTCCTGCTGGAGTTTGATATTGATTTTAATCAAAGCTGCGCGGCTCGTCACCTCGGCCTGCCTCCTCACCTCCGCCTGCTTCAGAACGTCCTGTGTCAGGCTTCGTATTTCACGCTTGGAAAGTTTTTTTAATTGATTGCAATTAAAACCAGCAGGATGGTGCTGTTGTGTCCTGAGCCCTCCTGACTTGTGGCAAGTTGGAGGAGAGAGAGAGAGAGAGAGAGAGAGAGAGAGAGAGAGAGAGAGACACTTAGCCTATTCGTTTTATTCTTTCTAAAGAGAACATTTTAATTGTACGTTTAACAATTTTCTGCAAATGTGTGGTCTACAACAAACCACTGAAATTAGATATTCAGAGACCAATAATAAAATTCTGAAGTAGATTTTTATTAATACTCATAAACTGTAAAAATACAGTAAAAACTGTAATATGCTGATTTGCTGCTCAGGAAATATTATTATTATCAAACTTATTATTACTGAAACGAGCTTTTGCTGGTTAATATTTTGTGAAAACCTAGGTACAATACCACAAAAAAAGATGAATAAATAAATAAATAAATAAATAAATAAATAAATAAATAAATAAATAAATAAATAAATAAATAAAATTACACAGCAAATAAATAAATGAACAATTACACAGCACATAAATAAATAAATAAATAAATAAATAAATAAATAAATAAATAAATAAATAAATAACACAACAAATAAAAATAAATAAATATTATTACAATTTAAAATAAGTGTTTTCTTTTGGAATACGTTTTAAAATATAATTTCCAGATGCAAAGCTGAATTTTTAGTATTACTCCAGGTTTTACTGTCACATGATCAAATATGCTGATTTGCTGCTTAAGAAATATTATTTTTATCAGTCCTGAAACAAGCTTTTGCTGCTTAATATTTTGTGAAAACCTAGGTACGATACCATTACAAAAAAAAAAAAAAAAAAAAAAAGATAAATAAATAAATAAATCAAATTACACAGCAAATAAATAAATAAGTAAATAAATAAATAAAATTACACAACAAATAAAAATAAATAAATATTATTACAATTTATTTTTTTTTCTTTTGGAATATGTTTTAAAATATAATTTATTCCTGAGATGCAAAGCTGAATTTTCAGCATCACACTCCAGGTCCTGTCACATGATCAAATATGCTGATTTGCTGCTTAAGAAATATTATTATTATCAATACTGAAAAAGAGTTTTTTTGCTGCTTAATATCTTGTGAAAACCTAGGTACAATAACATAAAAAAGGATAGATAGATAGGCAAATAAATAAATAAATAAATGCACATTAAAATGATCAAACATTATTGTAAGCATGTTTTTAATGTTTAAAGATTTCTAATAAATGCTGCTTTTGAACTTTCTATGCATCAAAAAATCGTTAAAATAAATGTATCATGTTTTTTACAAAAATATGAAGCAGCACAACTGTTTTATCATTGATAATAATAATAACTATTGTTAATAATTGAGCACTGATAATAACTGAGCAGCAAATCAGCATATGATTTTCTGAAAGATCATGTGACACTGAAGACTGGAGTAATGATGCTGAAAATTCAGCTTTCATTACAGGAATAAATTACACTTTAATATATAGTCAAATAGAAAACATTTTAAATTGTGTAATATTTTTACTCTATTTTGATCAAATAAATGCAACCTTTTTGACTTCTTTCAGTTACTCCAAACTTCTGACTGGTGGTATACAACAAATAAAATCAATAGCAATCAGTTCACACACATAAAATTTGTTATTACAGTCAGTTGGTGAAAATAATGTGGCAGGAATAGTTGTGCAGTCTGTCAGAGAGCTTCCACAATGGGCGCTTTACATAGACGTATGGCGACTAAAAGAGATTGGATTTGAGTACATTTTTTTTCCCCCTAACCCTTAGGGTTCTTTTATTTTGTCACCAGCGCTCTGCGATCAATGCGGCCGACGTCAGTAGGTCTGCTGCTTCGATGAGAAATGGAACCAGACACCAGATATGGAGCGAGAGCAGGAGAGAGAGGGGAAAGAGGAAAAGCACTCACTACCATTTCCATTATCTCAGTCTACTCCTTTACGCAATGATTCCATTCCCTTGATAACGCATGCTGCCAATTCCCAAGGGACATCCTGGCAAACGTAGGATCCCCAGCGCTTCACCAGTTCTTCCATAATGTTAATAATTACACAACTAGCGCGCCTGGCTGGAACCGTCCTCTCTCTGCATGCCATCCAGCTGCCTATACCATGTGTATGATAGTCAGAAAAGAAATCATATAGATATGCCATTTTTATTGCCAAAAGTGCTAGTATAAATAAAAGTTACTTTATAACATAATATAATATAAGATAAGATAATTTGTGACCCTGGACCACAAAACCAGTTATAAGGGTCTTTTTATTTTATTGTATTTTATTTATTTATTTATTTATTTATTTTAATTAAAGCTGAATAAATAAGCTTTGATTGATGTGTAGTTTGTTAGGACAATATTTGGCCGATATACAACTATTTGAAAATCTGGAATCTGAGGGTGCAAATCACAAATCACCTTTAAATTGTCCAAGTGAAGTTCTTAGCAATGCATATTACTAACATAATAATAATACGTTTTGACATATATACAGTAGCAAATTTACAAAATATATTCATTGAATATGATCTTTACTTAATACCATGATGATATACAGATATACTACAGATATACTTGTGGGACTTATGACTAGTTTTGTGGTCCAGGATGACATATAATA
>JAHKKF010507042.1:0-11831 GCA_019740295.1 Labeo calbasu
TGTCCAATCTGCCCCAGACTTCACATGTTTGATAAGAGTCCTGGCCTGAAGATATCTACATGCCCATATTCGGTTATAGTCATAGCGCCACCTGCTGGAAAAAGGATGTAACTTGTTCTACATTTAACATGTTTACATGTTTTACATTTACATTAATGACTGACATATGTTTAACACTGTGATGGACTATTGAAAGCACAGTAAAATATGCTATTTTGTGCTAAACATACTAGAAACATGCTAGCAGCACTTACTAAGTGCTAATGCATGTTATTAATGCCATGAAAGAGGAATTTGTTGTAACTCATGCATGCCGTGTCCAATCTGCCCCAAACTTCACTTGTTTGATAAGAGTCCTGACCTGAACACACGTAACAGCCAATATTCTGTTACAATCATAGCGCCACCTGCTGGCAACAGTAAATTACTTGTTTTACACTAACTTAAACATGCAATGTCCAGTCTGCCCCTGACTTCACGTTTGATAAGAGTACTGGCCTGAACATATCTTAAGGCTAATATTCAGTTTCAATCATAGTGCCAACTGCTGGCAAAAGGATGTAACTTGTTCTACATTTAACATGTTTACATGTTTCACATTTACATTAATGACTGACATATTCTTCCTATATCTTAAAAGCATACTTCCCACTGTTCTCTTTTTTTCCTAAAGCCACCGGTCGGCGGTGAGCCCGGGTGCGAGGGCCCTTTCATCGCTGCTTGCAGCTTTAATTCAGAGTTGTTATTGTAGCTTTATCAGACACTTGCACTTAACATTTTATGAAAATCCAGCTCAAAAGGAGTTAATGTTTTTGACCAACGAATGACGGAGATCTGTGTTTTGTCTGTCTTTAGAATGGCTGTACCAAGTGCATCGTGTAATATGCTTTCATCAACTACAGGTTATAACTTTTATTGTAGCTATATGGGCGCTTAGCTTTTTTTTTCATAAACTTGGCCAAATCTCATCATATAAACGATAAAGAGCTATATGCACAGGATATTTAAAACATACAAAAGTATATTGGCTACAAATAGACGGCAAATGCTAAGACTCTTCACCGCTCTTCAACACACACACACAAAAAAAAAGAACATTAGCTTTTGCAGACATAGCGTTTCAGTAAAGAAAACACTGTACTTATTCATACACCAGTTATTTATTTACCCGGCGGGGTGAAGTTACGAGGTTTCACTGACAGTTTAAGGATCCAATGGTTTAATGACCATTGGACCGTTGGATCCAACCAAGTTCTTTTGAATGCTTTTCATTGGTTAAACTTTCGTAAAACTTTCAAATAGACATAAGGAAGATCAACGGCACTGATTTAAAATAATAACAATATAAAATAGAGATATGATTTTGGATAATTTTCCATAGCATACCTGACTGGGCTAGAGTCGCACGAGCACATTTCTCCAAAACTACTTGACTCATAATGCATTTCACTACAACAACCATAGATAGTGATCTTAAGCGTTAGCTCTTATTTCCTTTTCCCGCAATAATGCGTGCAGCTGAAATCAACCACATGATCATCCCAGCTAATGAAAACATTGACCTTAGAGTAATGAACGTGAACATTAAAATTATGCCTATGTATATGGCGAACCCCAGTTGAAATGCAAACACGATGCTTATTTCATTTAACCTGTTTTCATGTTCACTACGATCACCGTGTCCTCAGATCGATTACATGCTCTAAACTGTGTTTGCTCCAGCTGTATAAACACAAATGCTGCTGCTAATATGCTTATTATTTCACTGCTGCATACAGTGCAAACTGCTAACATGACAGATAGTTTAAAGTTGTTTATGGTTGGTCCTTTTTTCATTTAGTTAGGCAGATCACAGCGATATATAAACAGCGATATGAATTAAAAGAGATCTTGTTGATGTTGATTTCAGCTGTTTCTGAAGCATGCAGCAAAACTGCTACAACTAGCACTAGTCATATATTTGAATCTTGAGCAGCAAGCTTATTGGCTACTGATTCAGGAGAGAACCAATCAGTTGTGCCATGTAGTAATGATGGCATTAGGTCAGATTGAGTTTAAAATAAAGTCAAATTTTCTCATATCTGCTCACTTGTGGTACTGTGCTAAAATTCTGCAGGTAACTACAGGTCATGGTTGTTATAACAAAATCCATGTTTGGTCTGAATATGATAAAGTGTTGAGGAATGCAGCCTCATGTCCACTTTGACAAAGTCTTTGTCATATTCATTTGTGCGTAATTCGAGAATGGTTGGGTCTGTCAAAAAGCTTTGATTCTTTTGGTTCTTGAGGCAAAGATGTTGAAACTTAGGAAATGATGTGTATATTGAGTGCATGTGTGAAACATGATATAAGAGCTGTAACACTAGAACACTGAAGTAACACTATCGCGCCTTCCGGTGGTCATATTTCTTTCAAATTTGAACTGTGGCGAACTCCGGTCCTGGAGAGCCGCAGCCCTGAAGAGTTCTAATTAAAACTCACCTGCCTGTAGCTTTCTAGTAACTCTTCAGACCTTGATTAGCTTGTTCAGGTGTGTTTGATTAGGGTTGGAGCTCTCTAGGACTGATGTTTGGCACCGACCAGCCACCTCGCGGCAAGTTTCTGAAGCGCCCCAGAAGTGGCTCTCCGCACCACATCGCTAAAGTTAGGCACCTAGTCCGTTTTTGACGGGTAATAATAATAATCGTCTTGCTACCATCAAAGGCATCAGCAACAGGCCATATCTTTGACTATCGTCGATACGCAATACTATTGTCGATACACAATAAAATACTAGGGCTATGAGTCAAAGAGGCACACAGTGTCATTCCGATCAGCCTCCGTTATCCTTGTCAGTCGGACTAACGTGTGCATAGATAGTTATAGTGCCACCAAGTGGTCAGACCCCCCAAATTTTGCTGTGACGTCAGATTGAGTTCATTCACAAGTGTTCTGAGTTTGTTGAAAATATCTCATTTCAATCAAGATTTTTAGCCATTTTAGTAAAAGTGGCCCAGCCCACTTTGAATGTTTTGCCGTGCTGTTGTGACCAGCAATGGAACTTTGGCTGTGTTTTGATAACTTTTGCTATTCAGACTCCTGAAAACTCTTCTGCGCTAGTTTAGTTCCAATTTAGTGAAAAAAACATAGAACTAGCTCGCAAAAGTAGGTTTTGTGAAAAATTTAAAATGGTGGAAAAAATGTCATGATGGAAATTAAATCGGAGATAGTCATTTTCTTTATTTTGAGCCATCCAGTGATATAAGACTCTTAAGTCTATGACAAAAGGCCTAGGAGTTGTGAGCTCTTTCATGCTTTTGCTCACTGTAGCACCACCTTTTGGTCGTTTGGGGCTGAGTCTTTGGGTCCGAGTAGCGAGTGCTTTTGCGAGCATCAGCAACTGCACACAATCACAGATTGCAGACTTCCCACCTGAGATCATCTTGCTATCATCAAAGGCAGCAGCAACAGGCGATATCTCTGACTATCGTTGATACACAATACTATTGTCTATCGGCACAACCCTACTACTTACCACATATTTTACAAGATTAGATGTTTGTCAGTGGTGCTCAGGATTTGCAAATCATCTGTCATTGTCCTGTCAGTCATCTCTCTTTACTCTGTTTAGCTGGTAAGTGAAATATACTGTATATTATGTACTCTAATGTAACAGGCTACCGTTAGCACGGCTAACCATGTCCTTTTGGTGGCTCTATAGAGCACAATGTTTGTTTTCCGTCCCTTTCTGAATACTTCCCATAATAACAAAAGTTAGTTTTTCCTCCTCCATTGCTGTTGCTGTTTTGTTCTGACAACATCAAGCTATAATTATTATTATTATGATTATATTAACTAGAAAATAGACTTTTGAAATTTGTGAATCGATGTGAATCACTAGAAGACTGAATCGCGATTCATATGTGAATTGTTTTTTCCCACAACCCTATCATACTTTACTGTTGCTCCTCTCTGCCCCGCCTTTCTGAAAAGCGTCCATTTTTACAAAGCTCATTGTTCTGAAAAGTGTGGTGTGCTCTGATTGGTCAGCTATCCAGTGCGTTGTGATTGGCCAAATACCTCAAGTGTGTGACGGAAATGTTACACCCATTACTATATTTTAATGCTGTGCCTTGGCACGACGAGACAAAGACAATGAAAGCCATTACTAAAGAGGCATTTGTTGCAGCCAGTGGGGACATAATTACTGAATATAATGACTTATACTGTCTTTTAAGGTGTTGCGTCATGCCGTGCGGACAATACTATGTAAACATCAAACCATGTCTGCATTTGTGATTGTGATTGTTTAATCACTGATTTCTAGTTGTGATTTCATTTAGAAGGCCAAAGTATTTTTGCTTTTGCAACGAAACACACGGTGTCTTCACGACATGGCAGCGGCCACAACAATACTAGTCACCTTTATTTAAAGCGTGTATATTTGGGCGTTTTTATGCAAAACTTCCCACACAGTGACATAGATTTGTGGGGGCGTGTTTGAATGAGGCGTTTTAGGAAGGCGTGGCCGAGTCTTAACGTTTATAAAGAATATCTCTTTGGGTATGAGACTGTAATCTTTGCAACTTTACATATTTTATATATGCATGAACAGCTTGTAACACTCCAAAGACAAAGGAAAACATGAAATCGCATCATATGACCCCTTTAAAATACTTCGTCATTTTTGGTCATGCAGATAAGAGTAATAAAAGGCTCAATTAAAGGCTCATTTTATGATTTATATGGTTTATTAATAAGTGTGCGATTAGTCGACTAATGCTTAAAATGAACGACTACTAGTTGACCAGAAAAAAATCTTTAGTCAAGGGCAGCCCTAGCAAAAATAGCAATTTTTCATATTTTCTGACCACTAGGTGGTGCTGCAGTGAAACTATGCACGTAACCTAAGGTTATGGTTGTCATAACACACACCAAGTTGGGTCTGAATACTACAAAGTGTTATAGCTTTATAAGATATAGCCTCATGTCCGATTTGGTGAGCTTTCAGTTGAATTCATTTGCATGGTTCTTCATTCTTCTTCTTCTTCCGCTCTGGAAGTCTGCTCTTTTTTTTTTTTTTTTAATAAAAGCCTAGTAGCAGGATTGTAAAATGAATAGATGTCATTATGATAATTTGATAAAATGAAGAGACCGCATCGTTTGGGATTATTTTACATTGTTGGAGACCATTGAATGCACCTTTTTATATGGTTTCATGGCGCTTGTTATTTAATTTGTAATTTAAATTTGTAATTTAAAACACAGTCACAATGTTTGCAATTGACTTGATCAGCATTTGAAATAAAATGATCCCAAACGTAAGTACGGTGTGTGGGGCCGCAGTGAACCGCTTTAACCGGCGGTGCTGTTGCTCATATGAAAGTTTTCTTGTAAGTATTATGACACAAGTGAGGTACAAAGCTTTGCTTATAAGAGAACTAACTGGTTATCAGGCAAATGTTACATCACACACATGCTTTTGGATTCATGCTGTTTGAGCCTATACGCAGCTTTGTGTTCTGTTTTGTGTGTTGGTTACAGATTTCCACAATATAATTTTTTTTTTTATAATTTTTTCCCCAAAGAAATAATTTTTCTTTTCCTCACCATCTCACCCTCTAATTTCACAGGTTTATTTTCCTGTCATCCAATTTTAATCCCTGTTTTGCGGCTATGATTTAAGAATTTATTCCTACGATTTCATAATTTGTTTCCTTATTTTAGCTAAACCATGGGTTATCTAGGGAACGAATTTATGAAACATGGACCGTTTTTTTTTTTGTTTTTTTTTTCTTGCTTATATATTTGATTTGACCCTTGATGTAACTAAAAGATGAACATTTTAGGTTAACTGAGAAAACATTTTTTATAGTGCTGTGTTAACAAGAAATTCTATTAAAAATATGTTTTTTTTTTAAAATCTCACACTGAACAATTCAATTCCTTATACTAATATTATATAATATTATATTGTATAATACATTATAATATAATAAACATGAACATGCAAATTCTTAGTGCCTAAACATCCCTATATAGTAGAGTACTCAATTTCTACAGTGACTCATTTTGCGCACATTATTCTCATCATCAAGTTTTCCTTCCCACTAAATCCTGTGATAACATGTTAATGTGATATGTTTTTACATAGGGCTGGGCAGTTATCAAGTTTGTACAATATATTAATATATTTTTAATAAGCAATATGGTATGAGGCAATACCATTTATATTGATATACAGTAGTTTGATACAAGCACGTCTGAAAGATATACAGTAGCGGAAGGCACAGAGTAAGCTGCAGTGAGTAAAATGCGTAATCCAATTTGTCCTAAACAAGACACATGTTTATATTAAGGGTTTTGAAATGACTCATAAGATGCAGTTAACAATTAGTTTAAAACGGCTTGCCCTGTCAGATGCTCTGACAGAAACGTGCTGCTGACAGACAGGCTACATGCGTTGCTTAATCCATTAGAGATGTGGTGCATAACTATGGTGCAAAACGTACATTTTACAGTTATATTCTCCATCTTTAAATTTATGAAAGTCATCTGTTGCGAGTCTACGATGAACTTAGACTTCTATGAACAAGCATCACCAAACAAATGGAGCACAATAGAATAGGAACAGAATAATTCTGACTAAAATATACATTTTGCTAAAATATTCGTAGTTGAACAATAAATGTGCTACGTGTAGAATTTTACACCTACAAGTAAGTGTATTTTATAATAGCAGTAAATGTAAAATGACTATTGTAATGGGGTCATCAAAATATAATGCAACTAATCTATGCTTTTGTTTTTATTTCTTTTCATTTTTAATTTTGTGAATTTAATTTCTTCTTTTCTGCTTTAAAAAACATTTTTTTTTTTTTTTAGATTGCAGTGTTAAAATGTAAAGTGATTTTAGCCCCCTTTTTTGCACATAATATATAGCATAGCCTATGGTTACTTTCACTATATTTGTTTTTTCATTGCCTTTAAAATCTGTGTAAAGGCAATTCAGAGAATTGTTTTTAAACATACACAGTATTAACACATTATAAAATTTAGAAATGTATTGCTGAAACACTTTACAAAAACTGTGAACTATGTAGTACTGAATTGTGGAGTTGGACCGTTAAATAGTTTTCCCCGTTTTTGTATTTCAGGTTTTTTTGGGTCTCGATGACGCAATGGAGCCACTGAGCATGGCCCCTTCCTTAACACTATAAGAGATATGTTCGACTTAAAGCAGGCACTGCGCAGACCAATTGTTGTCGGACATCAAAGTACAGTGAGAGCTATAGAGAGCAGACTCCTTGTGCTTTTGAATTGCTTTCTCACGGTACTTTGATGTCACACATCGGTTTTCGCAGCGCTGCTTCGAGTCGAACACACCCAATAACTAGAGCGCATTAGCATCTGTAGAGGCGAACCTCTGGATTGTTCTGGTAAACCCTTGAAAACTGGTGACTCCGGTAAGAGTAAAGGGCTCAGAGTTACATCCAAGAAAGCTTTAATGAGTTGGGTTTAAACAAGTCACGTTGGTGAGCATAGATAATAGATAATAACAGATAAATAACCATCATTGGTCTGAAATTCGCGGACAAATTCACAATTATTATAGTGCTGCATCTCAGATTATCTTAAATTGGCTAACAGATCAAGATTTATACGTTATAATAACAACAACGCACTATTGCACATGTCTCTGAAACTAACATGTTAGCTTCCCAATGTAGATGAACAAATCACGTCATAATGTGCAAATATACACTTACAAGATTAACATAACATCATCACAATAACATCAACATAATTAACATACATGTTTCTGCTAGAAAATGTGAAAATAAACTCACTTTTCTGCATGAACGCACACAGCTTTAAAGTTCTCACCGTGACCCAGCGTGTGTGGTGTATAAAGAGCAATGTCTTAAAGGGAAGGTGCTTAGGTATCAGTATATCAGGAAGATATGCGCCCTCTAGTGGATAAACATGAAAGTGAAACTAAAGGGGAAGACTTTCCTACATTGCCGCCCCCAAATTTAGTACCTAAATTTGTAACTAGTTAGGAAAGTCCTAGTGTCCGTTACTCTTTTCTTTCTCATCCTCCCATGATGGCAACTTAAATAAACGGGCAACAGGCCGAAGATAAGTGCGTCCTTTCACTTGCACTTATGCAGTGCGTATGCGATTATCTACTCCTGCATATATTTTAGTTACCCTGCCAATAGGCCACAAAGCTTGGGGCAGCTGTGGATCAGCTATGACAATCTGTCCAGTACTCAAATTGGCAGTGTCCTTTTGCCATTTTTGGTGGGGCTGTAGGCTCGGTAAGTAATGCCGGATAAAGCTTACCCAAAAGTGATCAGCTAGAATTTGGCTGTGTCGCCACCGTCTTCTCCCTAACAGATCACTAGATGAGTAGATTGCTTGTGGGAGTGATGCATCCCGACGACCCATCAGTAATAGATTTGGTGTGACAGGGTCCGGGTCGGCCACATCTGATGAAATGTAACCGAGTGGCTTAGAGTTGAGGATTCCCTCGACCTCTACCAATACTGTATGCAAGACTGCTTCAGTCACTGTTCGATTGCCCAAGACTACCTGAAGAGCACTTTTCACTGATCATACCTCTCACTCCCAGGTTCCTCCAAAGTGTGGGGCATGTGGAGGGTAAACTGGAAAGCAATTTCCTGGCCTGCTAGATGTTCTTTAAGTGGAGCTTCTAATGATGCAAAGGCTTCCTGGAGTTCAGTGGAAGTTTGTACCTCTGTCAGCCAGTATCTCAAATGGCTTACCCCGACGTGATATATATCGTCTTAATCGCCAACAGGAAGGCATCCGTGTCCATGCTCTCCAAAAGATCAAGATGTATGCAACTTGTTGTCATGCATTTGAATATGATGCCCCAGCGTTTCTCTGTGCGTCTTAATAGTGAAAGGGCCAAAACAGTCTATACCAGTGGACCAGAAAGGTGGTTTGTACAGTCTTAGTCGTGAGGGGGGCAAGTCTGCCGTCTTCGGAATTACAGGACTTGCTCTCCATTTTTGACAAGCTTCACAGTTGTACTGGTGTTTCTTGATGGATTCTCTGCCACGCAGGATCCAGTACTTGCGTCTGATCTCACCTAAGACCCGTTCTGGACCTGGATGTAGAAGCTGGTTGTCATATAATTTGATTAAGAGCGTTGTAATCTGATGTTTAGGGTCTAGTATTATAGGATGTATTGTGTCTGGATCTAGGCCTTCGGCGCGGCGGAGTCGTCCTCCAACTCGGATTAAACCAAGTGTTTGATCATACTCAGCGGAAAGTGAAGCAAGACGACTCTGGGCAGATATGGATTTACCTTTGGTCAGTTCATCCACCTCTTCTGGAAAGCTGTCCCTCTGAGCTTGTCAGGTGTAGTTCAGCTGCTATGACATCTGCTGCAGTCATGATAGCTTCCGCCCCGTGAATGGACTGGTGAGTAGCCTTTAACAGTTCATTCCAACTCTTAATATTGGAGATGTCAGGCTGAGACTTGGCGAGCATTTCCACAGAACGATTGCTTTTTTAGCTCATCATGGTCATCAGGAGCTGCTAATTCAGGCAGGGATGGCCAGGTGTTGGGATGTTGTTGAAGGAATCGTGGTCCTTGACTCCAGCGCTGAGAGTTGCGCAACTCTAACAAAGTCTTCCCCCTAGTCAGGTCATCCGCTGGGTATCGGTGGTGTTGACATATCGCCAATTTGACCCCAGAGTCATGTCCTGGATTTCAGCAATGCGTGTCCTGACGAAGACTTTGTAGCGACAGGAGTCTGATCTCAGCCAGCTCAGGACTGTTGTTGAATCGGTCCACAGAATAATATCATCTGAAGGAATAGACAGCTCTTTACTGAGCAACTTTGCCAGCTGCGCTCCTGTGAAAGCTGCACAAAGCTCCAAATGGGGCATTAATAACTGTTTACGGGGAGCCACTCTGGACCTTGCCATCACAAAGGCTACATGGATCTGACTTTGCTAATCTTGAGTGTGCAGGTAGGCGACCGATCCATATGCCCGTTCAGAGGCATCGCAAAAAATATGGATGGTTCTCTGTGTGCCCTCTGTGTCAGTGCATGGTGGTATGTGTTCTCTGGGTATCTCAACAGTGCACAGATTGGCCAGTTCGGCTTCCCAGGCTTGCCACTGTAGTAATAGGCTTTCCGGGTGGATAATGTCATCCCAGCCGAGCTTGAGTTTCCAGAGATCTTGAATCAGTATTTTCGCTTTTGTGGTGAAGGGTATAAGATAACCAAGTGGGTCATACTGCGTGGCCAGTACTTTATAGACATTTCGTAGTGTAGGTTCGGAGTAGTCAACATGGCGATGTTGATATCCAAGGTGGTCAGTGAGACAATTCCAACGGAGACCTAAAGCCGACTCTTGTGGGTCTGAACTATGCTCAGAAAGCCACAGTTCAGTGCTGGCTGCTCTGGCTTCAACTGGGAGGTGTTCTACTACAACAGGTACGTTGCTGGCCCACTGGCGGATTTCAAACCCACCAGAACCTGCCATTCAAAGACACTTGGCTCTTCGTCCCTTTCATGTACCTCCAGAGGAAGCGTAACAGTAAGCAATCTTCTGGCAAAAGTCTGATCTGGAACATTGCTCTAATGTCTCCACTGATAGCCACTGTGTGCTCCCGAAACCGCTGGAGGACGCCAAGAAGGGAAGGACCCAGGATGGGACCAGGTAGGAGGTGATCATTCAGTGCTTGGTTCTTTCTGTAGCTGGAGATAACGTGCAGCAGAAGAAAGGAGAATGGTCCTTTTCCGAACCATCATCTAACAACGCATATATCTCTAGTGAGTGTTCAGCATTATGCAAGAGTTCCTTGACTACCTTTAACATGACCTGTTGAAGACGGTTGGGACGGTCAAGATAAATCGTGTCTGGAGGGGTACTAACCATGAGGATCTTGTTGGGCTCCTGTATGTTTACATCATGAAGCACTGTAAGATGCTGCTTTTGACATATTTTACAGGGTTTCTTGAGGGTACAAGCTTCAGGTTTGTGATCACGTCCGCATCGATAACAGCTTTTGCCTTTAAGCCACTCTGCGATCTGGGTAGTTGTCAGTGACTTCAATTTTGAACACAAACTAAGATAGTGCTCACGCGTGTCACAATACGGACAATAAGGTTTGAACTTGTCTCTCGGCTTTGGCGGGAAGGTATGGTGAGACAGAAAGGTAAGGGGTGATTTATCGGGACTACTACTGGTGTTGTAGTACACAGAAGATGATGACTGACTCCTCTTCCCTTTTCTCTGAGGCTTCATCTGCTCTTGGAACATGTCAACAGCTCTGCTGGAGATCCGCTTAGCCTGAGATTTTAACCCTCTGGGGTCGAAAAACGCGCCGGCGTGGTTTGTGGCCGTTTTTCTGATAACGCCAAAAAGAACTTCAATTTCTCTGTCATTTTTGATCGTACAGATAAGAGCAATACATCAATGGAATCTGTAAGGAATTCACTTTTATTTGTGTACACTCATTATAACAACAACACTCTGTGGTTTTGTGAAATAAAGCAAACAAACAGGGTATGAAGTCTGCTGCATTATTGTCTGTGATCGTCATTAAGAAATGCGTCACTAAAATGAACTCAAACTCAGCGAATACTCCACACAGAGACATGAGAGAGATATCTATAGAAATCCTGACATGTCTACTTTTAAACGGAGTAAGTCTTATCGAAAACAAATATCATGTGTTAAAGTAATCTGTATGAAACCAACCCTATGTCCAGTCTTTCTCGTCAGACCTAATTATTTTTAATTTGATCACGCCCACAAGCTACTTTCGGTTTGTTATTATAATCAGCCACGTGGAGGCGCAA
>JAHKKF010507046.1:0-10906 GCA_019740295.1 Labeo calbasu
GATTGTCTTCTGGACAACTGTCAGATCAGCAGTCTTCCCCATGATTGTGTAGCCTAGTGAACCAAACTGAGAGACCATTTTGAAGGCTCAGGAAACTTGCAGGTGTTTTGAGTTGATTAGCTGATTGGCATGTCACCATATTCTAATTTGTTGAGATAGTGAATTGGTGGGTTTTTGTTAAATATGAGCCAAAATAATCACAATTAAAAGAGCCAAAGACTTGAACTACTTCAGTCTGTGTGCACTGAATTTATTTAATACACAAATTTCACAATTTGAGTTAAATTACTGAAATAAATGAACTTTTCCACGACATTCTAATTTATTGAGATGCACCTGTATGTAGTATATATTTTGTTATATAAAATATGTATGTTGATATGGGAAAAAAAATGTATAATTAAGCATATCAGCCATTGAAAAACCCATTAATACTCTTTTTACCTGTAAATATATTATGGAAGTAAAGTAGATTGTGAGAACATTTATTTATTTACAAATAATATTTATATGTATATTATATATGATAATGCATCAACCTATTTATAAATATGCGTATCAGCTATTGAGGAACCCATACTTGTAAATATATTATGGAAGTAAAATAGGTTGTGAGAACATTTATTTATTTATTTATTTATTTATTTATTTATTTATTTATTTTCATACTATATATTTATTTGAATATATTATATTGTATTATTTATTTGTTTGTTTATTTATACCTTTTTACTTGTAAATATATTATGAAAGTAAAATAGGTTGTGAAAACATTTATTTATTTATTTATTTGCAAAAAATATATTGTATAAAAGTAAATATTTATTTTCATACAATATATTATTTTTTGCATATATATATTTATTTATTTATTTATACCTTTTTACTTGTAAATATGTTATGAAAGTAAAATAGGTTGTGAGAACATTTATTTATTTATTTATTTGCAAAAAAATACTGTATTAAAATAAATATTTATTTATTTATTTTCATACAATATATAATTTTTTTTTGCATATAATATATAATATATTATTTATTTATTTATTTTTTAATTATTATTATTTATTATGGAATTAAAATAGGCTATGAGAACATTCATTCATTTCCAAATAATATTTATTTATTTCCATACAATTTATATAGTGTATATTTTCTTTTATAAAATATATAGGTTGATATGTGTAAATGCAATTCTAATTATGGATGTCAGCCATTGAAAAACCTGTTAATACTCTTTTTAGTAAAATAGGTTGTGTAGCATGTATTTTGTTATAATATATATATATATATATATATATATATATATATATATATATGTGTGTGTGTTGATATGTATAAGTAAATATACATATAAATATGTATCAGCCATTGAAAACCCCATTTATATCCATTTTACTTGTCAAAAAATATATTTCCATACAATATTTGTAGTATATTTTCTTATGTAAAATATAAAGGTCAATGTGTATAAATATATTTATAATTATGCATACCAGCTATTGAAAAACCCATTAGTCTCTAGTTTACTTATAAATGCATTATAGAAGTAAAATGGGTTGTGAGTACAGTTTTATAGTGACATTAAATGTCATATATGGTAGTCACAATGCACCGGATGGTGTTTAGCTGTAGACTGGTTTTGACCGCTTTTTTGTCCAAATGTTCATTGAATTTGAATGAGTTATGATTAGGTACGTTTTTAAGAAGAATATCTGCATCAGTGAGACAAAGATCGTCTGTGAGATTTTGTTTCCTTTCTTTAATAAGAGCTGGCTAACGTCCGTGTGAGGTATTTCCTGCTAAATGAATCATTTCACACAAAAGACACAATTTGATTACCAGTGACGTCATACGAGAAAATTTCAATGAGCGATTAACATTTTTTCACCTCCTTAATTGGGGTCACACGCAAAGGCCACATTGGAAACTGTGAATACTTTATGTGTGCTGAGCTCCTTTTGTTTTATGTTTGTGAGGACCGAAGAAGGAAGTACTATGAAAATTATATGATAACTGAAAGCACATTTCACAATCAGGGGGATAGAAATGTGATTCATGCACAGCTTCTAGTTTTTTCCTTTTGATTTCACAGAAAAAGCAAAATAACTTAAAAGCAAAATGGCTAGTTAACAGATAATTTCCTCATTTTGATGAATTTGAATGAGGACATTTATTTATTTAGACTACTGTAGTTTAAGATTATGTAACCAGACGCCTCATCATTTACTGAGAAATATTCTCACCTCGCAGACACTTTAGTGTCCATTAGTAAGAATATGAATCACTTAGGCTCTTGACTGGTCTGATCTAATTTTCTTTCTTCTCATTTATCTTTTCAAGATCATCTTTTCAACCAAGAAGCATTAATAGAAACCTTTGCTTTCTGCATTGGCTGCTTTTGAAACAGCAGAAAAAAAAAAAAAAAAACTATAAAAACTAAAAACTGACGGTCATGACAGTATTGCATCTGAAACAGGCTACATTTTCTTTATAATTTATTAAGACTTTTTAAATATGCAAAACAGAGAACATGCGTGTTGATAGTTTACATGATAGGTGCAATGAAATGAAATGATTTTCTGTCTTTTGTTTTGATTCTGATCTAGCTTTCTGTAAATAGATCCAGTGAGTTTGACAGTTCTCCAAGTCGATGGACTCTAAGTGCTTGGTTTTGTTTTATCCCTGTTGTTATTTGAGATTAGTGTTATATAACTCAATTGTAGGCAGAGATCCCGTCCAGCAGAGATTCATAGATGCACACGGGTCTCTTTCAGCGCTGTCAAAAGAACAATACACACAGAGAGATCCACTGTTTTTTTTTTAGATCTGAACTGTGGTTTGGCAGTATGCAAGTGCATCATGCAATATGCAAGTGCAAAAAGTCTCGTTTAACGGATGGATTTAATTTGGAATTCATTTTTTATAGTCTGCTCTCGGAGCCAGACGGGTTTTTGATCTATTATTCCTTCAACATGAGAATGAGTTGTGAAGGATGTCTATTACACCTCTACTGATCCTGTCCTTCCCGTTCTTGCCGTCTCAGACGGCACTTCACCATGGGCCAGCTGCACCCCTGTGTGAAGAATGAGAAGTATTGATGGAACTGATCTTTCTTGGGGTCATGTTAAATCATTAATGGCAGCTATAAGTTAGTCGCACCTTCCCGTGTGCCACAGGGGGCCCACAATCTGGCAGCAACTATTTTATGAAGCTTTCAATTCATTCCCATCTGTTAAGGGTACAAAGGATTCCTTTAGTTTATAGAACAATTAAAAATTAACTTAGTAGTAGTAGTAGTAGTAGTAGTAGTAGTAACAATAATAATAATAATAATAATTTAAATATAACATTGTGTATTCCAAATATTATATAAATAATATAATACATTATAATAATAATTTTTACTTATATAATAATAATAATAATAATAATAATATAAATTATTGTCAAATTTATTCATCACGTTTGTTTTTATTTTATGTGTTTTATATATTAAATGTTAATAATATAAATTTGTGTTGTCAAATCGATTTATCACATTTATAGTTTTATTTTATATATAAAGTATTAAGAATAATAGTAAACAATAATATTAAAGTATTTATCATATTTTGTGTTATTATTATTATTATTTATTTATATTTTTATTTGATTCATGATTTATTTATATAATAATATTTTTTCATTTATATTAAATAATTAAATAAATTAAATTAAAATATTTAAAATGATTAATAATATTAAATGTTTATATTTTTTGTATTGTTAATAATAATATTATTATTAATAAAAATACAAAATGTTATAAATGATAATAGTAGTAGTAATAATAATAAGAATAATAATAGTTATTATTGTTGTTGTTTTGTTGTTGTTATTATTGCTGTTATTATTATTATTATTATTATTATTAATGCAAAATGTAATTAATACAATTATAACATAATAACATAAAATTGTTTTTTTAACTATATAAATATAATAATAATAATAATAATAATTATAATTATAATAATAATAATATAAAATCCAAAATAAAAGTTTGTGTTTACACATTAAATGTGTGTATACTGCGTATATGTGATTTATATTATATGTAAATATATATATATTACATATGTTTCTTAAATATATGCATGTGTTTGTGTTTATTTATTATATATGTATAGAAATATACACAGTGCACATGTTGTTGTTATTATTATTATTATTATTATTATTTATATACTTTAAAAATCTCATTATGGATGATAACAATATATTTGTGTTTGTTTTTGTATTATATTTGTCGATTCTAATGTGTTAGATGCCTGTTACTTAGCGCAGCAGGGATTCTTTCCGAGCGTTTGGATCTGATTGTGACTGCACCGGGATCATTGGTTTTATCGGAAAGGCTGTGAGGTGTGAATTGATGGCAGAGTGAGGCCGTAAACATTTTTATAGACAGAGCAGTAAGTCAATACGACGCTCACCTGTGGAAACAGAGCTTAAAATAGACCGATCGTTAGCCATGCACGTCTCCCCTCATGATGTACGGACGCTCCGATTATTTGCCTTGTTAAATTTATATCTGCCTCTGGGCTAGAGACCTGTGAGTGAGGATTGTGGGTAATTTCACCCTTGGGGCTCTCGATGCACTTTAGATACATTGATGATCTGCTGATTTATGAGGTGTGCTGTTGGCTCTTAAAAACAGTGATGTTTCAGGAAGAGTTTTGATAGCTCATTCAGTCGGATTTTAGTGTCATCTATTTTATAAAACATTGTTTACAAGCATATTTAAATAATTGTTTTTTTTTTTTTTTTTAAATAATGCTTTTTTGATTATTATATAAAGTATTTATAATAATGCTAATAATAGTAATGCTTTATATTTGTATAACATTTAATATTCATATTATTTATTAAACGTTATTTATGAAATGTTTACTTAAAAATAGTTATTATTATTATTAATTTATATATAAATTGAGATGCAGTTTATAATGGTATAAATAACTTTGAATGCACCATTTTAACCAAGTTGACATTTTAATTTTTGTTTTAATTTATTGTATTTTATAAATATTTTATAAAATGTTATTTTTTATATTTTATTAAAAAAATGCCAAAATGTAAAATATATAATAAAACAATTTAAATATGTTTTATATTATATTATATTATATTATATTATATTATATTATATTATATTATATTATATTATATTATATTATATTATATTATATTATATTATATTATATTATATTATATTATATTATATTATATTATATTATATTATATTATATTATTATACTTTTTTTTCCTGTTGTCACAGCAATAAAATTACATGTTCTCTTTCTCTCTCCACAGAGAAAAAAGAAGTGACCCAGAGTTTGGAAAACTACACGTCTAAGTGTCCAGGTGGAATGGAGGTGATCAATCTTCCTGACGGACTCAAACTTCCTCCTGTTCCCTTCACCAAACTTCCCATCGTCAGGTGAGAGGGCCTTTGTTTTTTTTTCCCCTGACGTCCTTGTACCAAAGCCATGGTCGTACACATAATTTAATTGTGTACGACCATATTCCACTCCTACTCTGATCTTTGGTATTAAACAGTCTGATTTTTGCGTCTGCCCCTTTAAAGATTCCATATATGAAGTAGATGATTTGCATATGTGGGAGGTCTTATGTTAATGAGCTTGTGGTTGTCACTTCATGCAGCTTAGCTTCAGTTAATGGTTTGTGTTATTTTACATCAAACATTTTTAAGACAATTTTGAAATTATATGTCTAATATGTCTGTTTTCCATGAAAATAAATGTTTTTTGTTTATTTGAGCACATTTATCTCAATGTCCTCTCATAGGCTTTTGATGGTGTATTTCCACAGCTCGGTGTCTGAAAAATGACACATCTGAACTTTAACTTTGGTTTAAAACATCTTTGAAGTTTGTTGGCCTGTGAGCCGTAAAAAAGCTATATGCAAATTAAATACGCAGCTTTCTTTTGTTTTATTCTCCCCAAATTAAACATTTTAATGGGAAGTGCAAAACTTCACATATCCTTTCATCTGTCCCGAGGAAGTTGCTGATGTTCTTTGTGCGTAGGAAAGAAAGGCCTATAAATGTGTTTAACAGATGTATTTCATAATCCCAACAGTGGATAAAGCTCAACATGCTCACTTGATTGAAGTCTCCATTTCTCCAAGCGCTCCTCTCTGAAGAGTTGTTTAAATTCCTTAATTTATTCTTAAAGGGATATTTAATTATAAAACTTCAGACAAGGAGTTTTTCTCCTGATATTTATCTCCCTCCTCACATGTCGTTAACATGCAATGTCTTGCTCGCTGACTTCTGCCAAAATCTACAAAGTGGAATTTTAGGCATTTTTTTTAAAAGCTCTGTAACGAAATATTGCCGTTTTGCGAGAGATCGTTGTCTTATAGGAAAGAGTAAATGTCCGTATTAAATTGCTCCGATTGCTGTTCAGCAATGTTGTTGCTCTGGCAACAGTGTTATGAGACATTTAAGCTTTAAAGCCGAGTTGTTCATTGTTCAGAATCAAGTGAAAGTTCACAGTGATTTTTTTTTTTTTGACTCTGTGTGTCCTTTTCTATGAAAATCTGGGAATAGGAAGGGTAGAAACAGAACTGAGGAGTGTTGAAAGCTGGTCAACGCTTGAGTTTGATTTAGAAACTCAGAAGGAACACAGAGTAATGGCGGTCTATTTTTTTCTTTTTCTATTTTTTCATTGGTTTTTAATATTCCCTCTTTCTTACTTCTTGTCTAGCTTATGTTATATGTAGTGGTTGCTGGGGTGTAGTGGATGGATGCTAGGGTGTTTGGGGGTGGTTTCAGTTTAGCAGATGGTTGCTAATGTGTTTTAGGTGGTTTTAAGGCTGTTGTGGGTGGTTGTTGGAGGTTAGGAGTGGTTTTGCTAGGGTTTTAGGGTGAATGATGGGGTTTGGGCTAGATGCTAACATTTGGGGTGGGTGCTAGGGTTTTTGGCTTTTTGTTGAAGTGTTTTGGGTGGTGTTGTGGGTGGTTGTTGTATGTATGGGGCGGTTTTCTAAGCGTTAAGGTGGTTGCTAGGGTGTTTTGAGTGGTTACTAAGGTGTTTGGAATGGTTGTCAGGGTGATTGTTAGGGTTTGGGGTAACTGCTAACATTTGGGTGGTTACAAGGTTTTTGGCTTGCTGCTAGAGTGTTTTTACATGGTTTTAAGGTTGTGGGTGGTTTTCCAGGGTTTGAGGTGGTTGCTACGTTGTCTGGAGTGGTTGTGGGTGGTTGTTAGGGTTTGAGGTTTTTAGGCAAGGCCATTGGTTACAGGTGGTTACTAGGGTTTTTAAAATGGTTTCTAATTTGGTTGGGGTGGTCGCTAGGTTTTCGGGTAGTTCCTAGCATTTGGGGTGTTTGCTAAGGTTTTTGGTTTGTTGCTGAAGTATTTTGTTGGTTTTGAGGCTGTTGTGGGTGGTTGCTAGGGTGTTTGGTGTGGGGTAGCTGCTAGCATTTAGGGTGGTTTCTAGGGTTTTTGGCTTGTTGCTGAAGTGTTTTGGGTGGTGTTGAGGCTGTTGTGGGTTGTTGCTGAGGTGTTTGTGGTGGTTGCTATGGTGTTTGGGTAGTTGCTAGCATTTAGGGTACTTGCTAAGGGTTTTTGGCTTGTTGCTGAAGTGTTTTGGGGGGTGTTGAGGTTGTTGTGGGTTGTTTCCGAGGTGTGGTTTGTGGTGGTTGATATGGTGTTTTGGTAGTTGCTAGCATTTAGGGTGGTTGCAGAGTTTTTGGCTTGTTTGTAGAGTCTTTAGGTGGTGTTGTGGCTGTTGTGGATGGTTGCTGGAGGTTTGGAGTAGTTTTCTATGGTTTGAGGTGGTTGATAGGGTGTCTGGAATGGTTGTGGGTGGTTGTTAGCATTTGGGGTTGCTGCAGGGGTGTTGTGAGTGGTTACTATGGATTTTAGGGTGGTTGGGGTAGTTGGGGTGAGTGCTAGGGTTTGGGGTGGCTGCTAGCGTTTGGGGTTTTTGACTTGTTGCTGAAGTGTTTTAGGTGTTTGTTGGAGTTTTGGGGTGGTTTTCTAGGGTTTCGGGTGGTTGCTAAGGTGTTTAGAGTGGTTGCTAGCATTTGGAGTGATTGCAGGGTTTTCTGGATTATTGCTATAGTGTTTTAGGTGGTTTTGAGGCTGTTGTGGATGGTTGCTGGAGGTTTGGGTGGTTTTCTAGGGTTTACGGCAATTGCTGGGGTATTTCGAGTTGTTACTTGGGTTTTTTAGTGTGATTGCTAGGGTTTGGGGTAGCTGCTAGCATTTATTTTAAAATTGTAGTTAGGTGTTTTTAAGGTGGATTTTTATCTTTGTAGTTTGGTTGGGTTCACACACTGCTAAGACACATTTATATGCAAACACCATGTATAAGTACATTTTGCACCTGATGTTCCCTTTAAGGGTGGTTGCTAAGGTGTTTGGGTGGCTGCTAGGTGGTTGCTTGAGTTTTGGGGTGGTTGTGTGTGGCAGCTTACTGATTTCAGTCCAGTGAAATTAGAATTTTCATTCTATCCTGATCTGTGTGACTTCAGTATAAGACTTAAATTTCTTTTTAGCCCATTTCATTGTCCACCAGGTAAGAGTTGTAAGTCTGATCACATAGTAGAGTACTAGCACTCCTCTCACTTGGTTTGAGGAATCATTCATGTCCAATCGCACAAGCACCTTGGGAAGAGTTATGTGCCGAATTTTAATACTTGAGGTTTGTCTGTTAATTTTCCAACATTTAACCTGAGAGTTCATCCAAAAATGAACATTCTGTCATCTTGTTCTTCCAAAATATCATCTATGCAGTTCTGCAGAAAGAAAGTCAAAAAGTCAAACTGGACTGAAATGACATAAGGGTGAAGACCAGAACAGAATTTAAATGTTTGGTTGAACTATTCCTTTAAATATGGGTGAATATTCTAGAGCTTGTGTTGTAATTGTTAAAGCAGGGCTGTGATGATGGATGAATTTTTTCCGTCCCATTGTTTTAGTTTTGCAGATGTGGCTGCTAGGGTGTTTTGGGTTGTTGGTAAGGTGCAACCTAAAACTGCAGTTGTGCTCTCACACTAAATGTGTTTCTATTAGCCACGTTATTTCCCTTCTCAACAGTAATATATTATGAAATGTTTATTAAAAATGTGCCACTGAGAATTATTACAAACTTAAATGTTGCAAAATCTAATTTTACATCCAAACGGTTGTTAATGTACACCAGAGTGTAGTTATGAACTGCATAATTCTGGAATCATTATAAATGCTGCATGTGAAACATTTATCAGACCTAATTAACTTTTTTTTCCAAACAGCAGTTAATTAAAAAGTAATTTATCGTTTCATGTTGTTTCATAAATTTTACACTACCGTTCAAAATTTTGGCGGCTGTAAGATTTTTTTAATACTTTTGTTCAACAAGGATGCATTAAATTGATTAACCATCCTCTAAACATTTGTAAAATACTGCATTTAACTTCATGTATTTTCTTCCTAACTTCCTTTGTTTATATTTATGGTATGGCATATTTTTTACAGACCATACATATAGCCTATATTTAAACTAATTTTACAAACATTAGAAGTAAAAATTAAACTTTTTAAAATAATTATAGTGCAATTGATCAGTCTCTGTTACCTGTTTTCTCCGTAACGGTGCTAGTTCTTGAGACCTAACTCTTCCTGTTTTTCGGTTGATTCTTTAGATCCGTGTCTCTGTTGAACCTGCCAGTGAGTCTGCGTCCCCATAAGGTGAAAGGCCTTCTGGGACAGGGCATGTCCAGCGCCAGTCCATTCATCTACTCTCCAATCACGATGCACAGCCGAGGAGACGAGCGCTCGAAGAAGATCGGTGAGTTGTTTTTCTCCTCAGATCTCTCTTAAACTTCCTCTGTGTGAGTTATTGTTTTCTCTGAGACTTTAATTACGGTATATTAGCATGATCTTTGAGTTTTCACCTCACACGTTGTTTATGCAGGCTGGTATTGCTCTGATGGGCTTTCGCAGCGATCTTAATTACTGTTTAAAAGACTCTAAACTGAACACACACCATTGTGCTTCCACGTGGTCTGTTTGATTCATGTTTATGACAGGCGCTGTCATTAAGTTGTCTCTTTCCCTGTTGGCAGTCGGAGGCGGCTGGAAGGAGTTGAAGTGTTTTCTGGATCTCTTAAGCAGAATCACACAGCACAGGCTCTATTATTTATAGACTTATTAAGGCAAATAGCAGAACACTTTGCCACATTAAAAATACTAGGCAGTGTAGTTGTTTAAAAACTCAGACCATAGTGACTAGCTGGAACAGTGGTGGTAGCACATGTTAAAATGATGATGCTTTGATACAGTATGCACCATAGTATCTTATTTATATACCATGGTACTCAACGAATACAATGCATATACCATGGTATATAAATATCATAATCAAACAGTATCATGATATACATTAAAGTATCATGGTACAGTGGTGGTAATACTGTGGCACTTATATTATTCTGATTTGCTTATATTCATACACCATGAGCTTTACATGCAGTACCGTGGTACTGCGACAGCATTTCATGATGATACATTAATTCTTTGACACACATCACAGTTTCATATGATAATTGCATGGTGCTCCAAACAGCTTCTAGTAGTTTCATTGTAGTTTTTGGTATTTTCATTGTAGGCTTGTTTGTAAGTGTGGTACTTAAAGGTACTTCAACAAATGAATATGATAACTGTGTATATCAAAATACCATGGAACAGCAAGTTTATCAGATGGTAACACTGTAGTACTTTGGTACATTGATAGTTATCATGGTAAATCAAAAATGTTATTACCATATTATTTTATACACCTTACACCTGTTAGTACAGGTTGTTAAATAATGATAATACATTGCGTAATATAATATAATGTAATGTAAT
>JAHKKF010507047.1:0-25585 GCA_019740295.1 Labeo calbasu
AACTAAAAACTGAAAACGTTTTATGCTTTTTATCCATTCATTTGCACAATATGGTGTTTTGGGGCCTGAAATGCTTTTAAAAATGGGTTTCAAAGTGCAAGATTGACATCGCCAAAAAGTGCAAGTGATATCACCATCCGCTGGCCTGGCAAAAATACTACAGCATTTTTAGTTTATTTTCGCAGATCTGTACGCAAAACTTTTCATAAATGTAAAGGAAACACTTTTTATGTTTATAGTACATTGTTATCGTGTAAACATACCTTCAACAGTCACATCTGCATGTACAATGTTCCGCAATTCATAACTATTTTCTGTTTTGCTGAATTGGTGATTAATTTGTATGAGTTTGTGTGATCTCATGTTGTCATATGCTCTGCCTACATCCCATTGACAGTTTGGTTTAGGGTTCAGTTAAGGTTCATTCTTTTTTTTTTCTAAAAATCCTACATTTTCTTAAATTTTATGATTTTTTTTGTATGATTTACAATATGTCATGAGATTGGATTGGAACTACACCTTAAAGAAAAACTGAAATTTCTAGTAACATTCATTCTAGGGATAAATCTAAAAAATGTTATTTAGTAGAGTGAGATATTGCCTGTCATCCATCGCAAACTAACCTAATTTACTGCAGGTGCCACGGTTCAGCGTTTAATTCATCTGCCCCGTGAGCTGATGTTCAGGAGTAAGACAGCCTGAAATCCTATTGGCTGGTTGAACAACGGTTGCGGCCCAGCCCTTTCTCTGACCTTTAGCGAGATGCTAATTGGCAACCAGAGATTAAACATTCAAAACATTCAGAGTATTCCCATAAATAACAGCTCCAGGAAAAACTAATTGCCTGGATAATTCCAGCTGACTTCAGCTCACGAGTTACAGAGACGGAGCCTTTCTGAAGCTCTTAAATTTTCCTTTCTGATCCCTTCTGACAGACTGAAAAGAAACGCGGCAACAAGACGCTCGGGCTGACATGATCAGAAAATGAATATGTGTGTGCATCTTTATATGATGTGAAGAGAATAATCTCAAGTGGAATAAGCAGATATCAAAGAACACCAGACGTTAAAGTTGTGTACTAAATGTGTGTGCTTCACTGGTGATATAAAAGTACAGTATGCAACTCTGAGAAATGTGGAAATAAACAAAAAGCAAAAGAGAACAAAGAAAGAATCTGCAGTATGTGTAGTTCAATAATCAAATGTGACACTGACCATATGAACATCTTTGTACAAGCTTGTGGAGTCAATACTTCTGGAGTCCATATTTCAGGTCTTTCTTAATGCATGTCACATAATTTGTAATTAATTACCGTGTAATCAAAAAAGAGACACATTTGCACATTTCTGCCAGTTTTTATACACAAGGCTACTTTGGGACTTTGCCTGTACTTACAAGTAAAATCTAATAGCATTTGCAAGTTCTGATGAATTATCATAAACTAAAATGTAATAAAAAAAAAGAGCAATTTCACACTTTTTTGTCTCCTTTTTTTTCTTTCCAGTAAAGAGATAATGACAAAATGAAAAGTAACCCTAGTAAAAAAGTAACAGATTTAAAATGTATTTATTTTATATTAAGTATAGTTTAAAGGAGAAGTCCACTTCCAGAACAAAAATTTACAGATAATGTACTCATCCTCTTGTCATCCAAGATGTTCATGTCTTTCTTTCTTCAGTCGTAAGGAAATTATGTTTTTTGAGGAAAACATTTCAGGATTTTTCTCCATATAATGGACTGATACAGTGCACAAGTTTGAATTTCCAAAATGCAGTTTAAATGCAGCTTCAAATGATCCCAAATACGGTCGTTAACAATCCCAGCCGAGGAAGAAGGGTCTAACGAAACGATTGGTTATTTTCATAAAAAAAAAATAATTTCAAAATCATCCTACATCGCTGCAGAAGTACCAGCCCAGTCTTTGCCAAGTGAACATGCAAAAAAAAGATCAAACACCCTTAACGAAAAAGGTAAAACAGTGATATAGGACAATTTCGAAGTTGAGAGAGAACATGAGATGGGAGTTTTTTGACAATACCCTAACTGGCATGAACCGGAACAAAAACAGTCCAGGCAGAGTAAGACAAGACGAGCGTTTGACATTAAAAAGTATATAAATTGTAGTATTTTAATGAAAGTAGCCAATCATTTCGCTAGATAAGACCCTTTTTCCTCAGCTGGGATCGTTAACAACCACATTTGGGATCGTTTGAAGCCACATTTAAACTGCATTTTGGAAGCTCATACTCGGGGCACCATATCAGTCCATTATATGGAGAAAAATTCTGAAATGTTTTCCTCAAAAAACATAATTTCTTTACGACTGAAGAAAGAAACACGACACGAACATCTTGGATGACAAGGGGATGAGTACATTATCTGTACATTTTTGTTCTGGAAGTGGACTTCTCCTTTGAGTCTATCAACATAATTACTGACATATCACTCGAGCCTTACTGTAATTAAACTATATCTGGAGTACTACTTGTGCACAATCATTTTGACCGAGATGGCTTTTAGCTGGTTTTGCATGTGAACTCATCATTTGTAGTATACTTTTAATACATTTATTTTTTTATTATTATACACACATTAGGTGTATAAATGATGCATTATCTGCATTTTATCTTCTTTGTGCTTAATGATGAGAAATGTAGTTTTACACAGGCCTATTATAGTGCTATTTTCAGCATATTATGTTTTGGTATGCACTAAATCCAAGTGCAAAATGTAATTTTATGGCCTGTAAGAACCCTAAATGCAGTGTAATAAATTAATTCGACAGGCCCATCTGTACTGCCGTCCATTTTTAGGCAACTATACCAAAGCATATAGTGCATGATGCAAGTATGAAGCAAAGACAAGAAAATCTGCAATATTCCTCTGTTTTTAACAGTAGACCACTGTGATTTCCAACTGAATTCATTTTCCAATTTTTTCTCTGACATTCCTGATAAATCTGCTTTATTCTGCACTCTGTAGTGTCGTTCTGTGTTTGCACCACCTGTGGCAGCTCATCTCAGCCCGTCTCCAGGGTTATGAGCGAATCCACTGCAATCAAAGTCATTAACTGCAGCCTGCTTTCATCAAGCTAAACACTGGCAATAAACCACAACCTGTGAGAAAAATGCAACGCTCTTTGAACAGAGCTAGGCCTGTTTCAAACATACTATATATGCATGTGAGTGCCTGCATGATGTAGCAGAAAATGCCATTTCTAGGTTACTATGTTGAGGTTTTTCTTTAATAACAACTAAAAATGATAAAATGGTTATCAGAAGCCTGCAACTGAGAACCGTGAAATCATATTTACATAAGGTAGATTACATTTCCATCCCATTTTACTTCTCTAATATGACTTGTTTCTGTGTTAAAGGGAAAAAAATGTTGTTCAGGACTGTTTATCTATTGGGAATTGATTGGACTGTGAAAAATGGGTGTTGGTTAGAGGCGAGGAGTTTAATAAGAAGGACTGATGTCAAGTTGAAAGATTACTAACATGCACAAAAAGTAAACACATAATAAGACCAATCTTATCTTAATAATCTCATAATAAGACCAGGAATGTGTATTAAGAAAGCAAAGAAGCTTGTTAATAACAAACACTCATGAAACTGTGTGAAGAATGTGTCTAAGTTGGAGTTTATTCAGTGCATGGTGCTATATTGTACATTTGTCTTTTTTTTCAGTGATGGCAAAAGAAAAAGGGGCGTGATGAGAAGAGAAGGAACCTCTGAGGACAAACATACGATTCGTTTCTTTTCTTCACCCCAGACTAGCATAGGAAAGGAGTGCCACAATGAAGAAAACAACACACTGAACGAACTACAACACCTCGCTCTCTGTACAGGATACTATTTGAACTATTATAAAAGCGTAACATTTTAAAATAGACATTTAAAAACTGGACGTGCTGGGCTCGTCAGTTTGACGTGGGGCAGTACGCTTTACGCCACCGGCAGTGTTGATGCACAATATAAAATCCTCTTTGATTTTCTAGAATTGAATTACCGCAATGGAATTGTCATTCTTGACCTTTAAAGTCAATCGGAGGTTTTTGAATGACTGAAATGCATTTTAATTTGCCGTCCACCTGACTGCTTGCGGATTCATGCACGGCACCGTTAATTACCATAATTGCTAATTAGCTCCATTCCTGGCTAATCGATTCCAATTCATCTAAAACCACTTCAGGTTGTGTGTGGATGCTCGCTTTGAAGCCTTTGCAGATCTGCTTTAGACCTCATGGGTAAGAACATACTGCCCCCTCTAGTAGAAAAGTAGAAATATACTGAAAATGAGCAAAGTTATCCCTGCAAATCCCATTTAAAAACTGGCGGGAGCTGGTGTTTGGGATTCTGGATCTAATACAAAAACATCAAAGCTGCATTTAAGAGAGCAGGGCATCTAAAATGCAAAATACACGCACGAACGAGAAACAAAACTGATGAAAATAAATAGAAACATCATAGAGTGTAGTTTCACTACAATACCCCACCCCATCTTCGTCGGACCCCCAATCCGTGATGACACAGGACGACATTACCAACAAAACAAAAGAAAAATTATACAAGCCTTTAACAAATATGCAAAGTAATGTAACACAAGAGAACATCTGAAATTGCTCCAGCATTCTGAATGAAAATAACACATTATTTTTACACCAAGAGCAAAATAATACTTTCACATTTAAGAGGAACAAAAAATATGGGACTTTACAACAGGATGGAGTTATGGATTGGGAACAGTTCACCCAAAAATGAGCATTATGTCATTTACACTCCATTTACTCAAACCTTACTTTCTTCTGAGGAATTCAGATGTTTAATGTTCATGCTACTCTTTTCCACACAATGAAAGCGAAAAGGGCCTGAGACTGTCTAGCTCCAAAAATAAGCACCATAAAAGTGTCAAAAAAGTGCCTCATGCACCAGTCTTAGGATGTCGTATGATGTTTAAGAAACAACTGACATTTAATCACTGAAATCTTCCCCTCCTCTGCAATACTTAAAGTTCACCCAAAAAGGAAAATTCTGTCATTAATTACTCACCATCATTTCTTTCCAAACCCGTAAGACCTTTGTTCATTTTCGGAACACGGAAGTTTTTTTTTTTCACGCTTGCATCAGGTGGTTTTTCAGGCATATATCAGGGATATTTTGCAAAATTTCAATGCAAACATTTTTTTTCGCATTTACAGATCACAAGGCGTATGTAAAAAAAAAAAAAAAAAAAAATCATATGATCATTCTTCAACGTACTATAACCTCCAAGTGGAGCTGCACGATTCAAAAAAATTGAAATTGCAATTGTGATCACACAAAAGCTGCGGTTGTCATGCACATCTTGTCAGGAAAGCACAGTTCTGTGATCAGCAGTGAATCTCCATCCGAAAGCCAGAGGGCGCTCTCGCGCAGAAACTCCAGATACGCCTGAAGCAGAAACCCAGAAAATCACTTCATTGATTCAACGTGTCTAATAAACACACGGCTACAGCTATATATGGTTTATCTGAGTTCTTCTTATAATTTTCCTTATAATACAGTATATAATAATTAAATGTCTTTATCACTGCTTAGAATACTATGTGTGTCTTATTCTGTGTAAAAAGCCACATCATCTCACAGAAGGATTCATTTCAAACATTCGACAGACATTATGAAGTGAGTTTGGAGTAAAAACATGCTACTAGACGTGGCATTTCATGTGCTTTCAGATGTAGCAGCATTTACTACACAGAGCCGTAGTTCACTGAGAAGCTACACAAACTGCTGTCGTTTTCGCAGAACGATTTCTTTACTGCGCGATTAAATCTAGCGTAGCTTGTCAGTGAACTACGGCTCTGTGTAGTAAATGCTGCTACATCTGAAAGCACATGCTGGAGATTTACTACTGATTACACAACCGGCTTTACTGAAAAATGCGCACGTCAATCGCCTTCAATTAATCGTGAAGCCCTATCTCCAAGAAACACTTTATACGTGGCCGCTCAAAAGTTTAAGGGGCTTTTCATGCCATTAATGCTTAGACAATTTACACTGCACACATCTGTGGTGCAGTACGGATCTGATGCAGCCACCGGAGCTGATCGCAGCCACTCTAGTACTGTAAATGCTTGTGTTTATACCAGCCGTGCCGTGGCAGTTTCAGAAGCTCCACAGAACAAAGGTTTTAATGTGTTTGGAATGACATGAGGGAGAGTAATTAATGACATATTTTTTATTTTCGGGTTAACTCTTTAAAACCTATTTGCATGTTCAAACATTATTGACGTTAACAGCGTTGGGCTTCATTACAAGTAATGCGAGTTATGTAATCAGATTATTTTTTTTCAAGTAACTAGTAAAGTAACGCATTACTTTTTAATTTACAAGAAAATACCTGAGTTACTTTTTCAAATAAGTAATGCCAGATACAGATAACCATTGAAGGATTGACAACTCTCCTGTCCCCATGTTGAGAGAAATCAGTATGTGCAGATGCAAACTCAGAATATGCTGCAAACCTGCAATATTTAAATACGTTAAATAACACATACATGCTTTATGTATTTAATCTCATTGTATTAACTAATGTTTTTGCTGCTGACCTTCGATGATCCAATTCAACCATACTAATAAGCAAAAATTACTTTTGACTAACATTAAACTAACATTTGTGCTTCATTTTTTTATTTCTATTTTTTTATTGCTGAAGAGTGTTGAATTTTCTTCTGACTGAATTCACATTTCCTTCAGCCTGAGGCTCATTCATTTAACTTGTTTGTGAAAAATACTTTTTATATTAAAAAACAAATAAGCATGCCAGTCCAGATTTAAAAAGTAATGCAAAATTAATGTAACACATTACACAAAAAGTAACTAAGTAGGGCAATTAGTTACTTTTTTTAGGGAGTAATTCAATCGAAAGGAAATTATAGAATGATAACTTAAAATTAAAATTCTATCATGAATTTATCAATTCTGTGAAATGCAAAAGAAGATATTTTGAAGAATGCTGATAATCAGACAATTTTGGTGACTACTGATTAGCAAAAATGCTCAAAATATCTAGCAAAAAGGTGATACAGGTTTAGAATGACACTGAGTAACTAATGACATTTTTGGGTGAATTATCCCTAACTTTAAGTCTTCAGCTTTCTTGAAAAAGAATGGAAAAGAGCAGCATGAATATTCTGCTAAACTTCTATTTTTTTGTTCAGTGGAGAAAAGAAAATTCTAAAATGTAGCTTTGCATCACTAAATGTGGAATTTGAATTTTGGGTGAACATCCCATGTAAGTGTTTCAGATCACGACAGATGATCAACCAATTGCAAACAAATATTTAAAAAAAAAAAAAAAAATCAACAACAACAACAACAACAACAAAATGACACTTTAAAAAATTCCCGCCGCCCAGTTGTTATTATGTGAACCATCCCTTTGGAATCCACCTTAAAAATACCATATGAATTTGAGATAAAAAGTTGCTCTTTAGCGACTGTTTTAGAAAACGATTTCGTAACATGGTTCAGTCCGTCATGGAATGTCTTTGACGTGGTGGAGGTCAGGCAGGTTTTTTTGGAAAAAGTCTGTCCGAGGTGTTGAAAAGTGGATGAGAACTGGTCTTGAAGTCTGCTTGTGGATGCTGGACAGGACTAGATGGTGGATGCTCAGTTTGCAGTATTGACAGATGTTTAGGGTCTGAAAAGTGGCGTCTCAGATGGTAATGGCTGGGTGGGTCATGTGCTGCTACAGGAAGAGTTAGTCCGTGAGGGGAACTTGGTGGGTTGATGGGAAGGGGCTGGACGTGAGGGATCTTGCGTTGTTTTTTCACATTCATAAACCCGACTGGTCCCGCTTTTTTCACCCTGCGTTGATGCGAGATCAAAGCCTAATCAACAATCATGCGTTACGCACAAAACAGGACAGCATTTCTGGTAAGGCAAAAGTAAACAATCCCACGGGTCACAGAGTCAGTGATGGAAACCGGGATGGCATGCGGCACGCAGACCTGAGCGACATGGAAATAACGGTGGATGGTAAATACTCTCTGGTTGAGTGAAAGAGAGTGAAGTAAACATCGACGGGGCAAATGGGGTGAACTGGGTCTCTGCACGCACAAAACAGGGCACTGTGGGAACAAACTAGCAGGGCAGCGTTACCATTATCCTCTGGGAGTTCTGTGTCTGTATACATACCACCCTGACAGCTGGTTAAACAGCACCAGACGCCCAATGCCTCACACAAACAGACTAAAAGCCCACATTTAGAGGCCTAACACTGAGGCGCTTCACTTTCTGGACTAGTTTCTCATTTTTCACTGCACAGATTTCTCTGAACCAAGTTTCACGTAGTCTAAACAATTGAGACAACAGATCAAAAGAAATATAAAACACAAACATTCTTTTGATTACTTTACTTGATTTACTTTTTAAATGTTTGACTCAGTTTTGAAAATTTTGGAGTCACTTAAATGATTCTGGAGATGAAGTGCTGGTCTTTATTAATGTTGTTTTTGTTAACTGAAAGTAAAATAATTTTGTTAATTAAAAAAAGCTACAATAAAATAAAATATCAATATTAGATGAAAAGTTAAAACCACAGAACTTGGCAATAAAAATGTTAAAGTACTAAAATTACTGAAAATATGTAAAAATAAATAAATAAAAAAGTTAAAAAGTAGCCTAAAGGTAATAACAAAAAACACAAAAGCACAAAACGTTATAAAACTAAAATTTAAAATTAAACTGAAAATATTAAAAGCTAATTCATTTTTTTAAAATACTATAAGTGTATAACAATAATAATAAATGTATTAAAATAAAATAAAATAATAATATAAAATTAAATAAAAAAATAGCACTGTTCTTTATCATGGTCCGAAAAAACAATAGTAATAAAAAAAGGAAATAATTTTAATACAAATTTCTATAGGTTGCATTAATGACACTAAATATTAATATCATCTAATTAATATGAGGTATAATTTAAATTCTTCATCCTCTTTAACACCTCAATTGAATTCTGGAGCTGAACTGGACAGTCGCCAACCTGCTACATGCATGTATAACGGCTGTAAATATGGCAGTATGAGAGTGCTTTCTAAGGGACTGAGGTTTTTATTAGAGCACAGTTAATGGTGACAATAAATCATACAGTTTAAGTGTCTGTGTTTAATTCTGTGAGATCCTAAGGACATCTTTCTGTTGGTATGAGGTTTGCTATGGAGGGTTTCCATCGTTACCGTCCTTTCATGGGATTTTTGCCTTGCAATGGTAAGCTTGCAGTATTCCTGAATTTTTAAACTGAGAAATCTTTAAAATGTAGTTTTTAAAAGGGAAAATTTCTGCTGTAATGGGTTTAATGTATCATGGGAGACGGTGTGACAGTATGACCCATGGGAGAAGAGATTTAAACACATGCCATAAACACATCAAACTCTAGCGCTATTAGAAAGATACACTAAAAGCTTTGGGTCACAGAGGGAGAGAAGAAGACATCACTGATACAGTAATGAATTTGTACAGCAGCAATGCTTTGCTAGAAACATTCACTACATGCAATATTGAAAGGAAAAGAAGTCGGCAAACTTTGACACAAAATCATCTTGAAATCACTGACGCCCTCACACCAAAATTCATTATCCATTTCTATGTGAAAAATAGCTGAAATTGATGATTTGAAAGGAAAGAAAAACATGCCTAAAGTCATTTTTGCACTCTAAATAAAGCGAGAAATAAAGTTTTTTGTTTGTTTTTTCAGCCATATGAATAAAGTATGCTCTAATTAGACTGCAGGGAATATAAGATTTTCAAAACTTCAAAACATGTGCATGTCTGCAGCAGATCTTATTTTGTAGAGTTGCAACAGTTGCATATCATTTTGTAATTTTTATTTTACCACTAAATATTCATAACAGTTTTTTGTTAATAGGGTAACACTTCACCTTTATGCATAATGTAATATTAAAAGTAGTTTTAATGCATTAATTATGGCTTGTAATGCACCTCAATTACATAAATAATTGCAACCACTTTATTATAACACATCAATTCATTGTTAGACTATGCATTTTAAAGGGGTCCTATTATGTTCTTTTACAAAGTCTTGATTTTGTTTTGGGGGTGTACTAGAACATGCTTTCATGCTTGGTGGTTCGGAAAACGCAATATATTTTCACATAATTACATTATTACAATACCTTTCTACCAGCCTGGCACAAATGGCTCAATTAGTTTCGGGTTTGATGAAGGCCTGCCGAAAAACGAAAAATGTGTTGTGATTGGTTAGCTGTCCCACTGTGTTGCGATTGGTAAACAGCTTAGACAGTGTTTCAGTACTGCCACGCCCCTTGTCAAAAAAGCAAGTCCTGTGTACAACTGTTAGTGCACACTGTTAGTAATTCACTACAGGAGGCCTTTATTGACCCCCCGGAGCTGTGTGAGACACTTTTTATTATGGATGGATGCACTTTATTGGACTTGTTTTGGACTGATGAAGAGAAACACCCATCTATGGCGTTCTAAAGCTTGGGAGTGCCAAGATAATTTTTAATATTTTTGCATTCGTCTGAAAGAAGGAAGTCATATACACCTAGGATGCATGGAGGGTATGTAAATAACACACTACAGCAGTGCTGGGTCCTATCAACAGCCTGCGAGATCGCCGATACATGATATTAACGTGCTAATGTATTTAATTATTTACATACTTAATTTCATTGCCCGAAACCAGCTTCAGCATAAGGCTAAAAGCAGCCTAACATTATAAAAGAACATAATCACTGATTAGCCTAGCCTATTCTAGTGCAAGTTTATGCATTTAAAAAAAACACTTGCATTATAAGTGAAGCTATCTACGCTGTATGATGAATAAATCTCTTACCACACACTGCACACATCTGTGGCGCGTTACGGCTCTGATGCGTCCACCGGAGTAGATCGTGGCCATTCTAGTCAATGCTTGTGTTTATACTTGCCGCGCTACGGCTCATTGAAGCATCTCAGAAGCTGCTCTCTGCACTGCATCGCTAAAGTTAGGTTAATAGTAGGTGTGCAACAGATCGCGGTTGATCCGTGATCCGTCCGGATCACGACCCACGGTTCGGAACGCACGTGACCCGTGGAATAACTTGTTTTTAAAACTTGTAGATTACAGTGTTTCCCCTTGCCATTATATTTATATTATAAACTTTATTTTCTATATAGCGCCAGATCACAACAGACATCATTTAAGGTTACCTTTCCTATTAAAAAAGGTCTATACCTTGTTCTTTTATTAAACAAACGAAATAGCCTTATGTTATTTATCTTATTTACACAACGGCATGTCATTTCTCTCTAACGCTACGTTACGCGGTCACGCATCTACAATTTCTCCTCCACTAAAACGCGGACGGGATTGCGGAGTCCATTCATGAAAACGAATTTACTCTATAGCAGGGGATGCCACAGAATTCGCCAATTTCTGGATTAATAAATCAATAGTAGGTCTCTCACTTAATTTTACCGGTTCATTTGAGAAAATTAGCATCATATCATAGTGTATACACACAAAAACTAACCGGCAACCTATCAAAGTAAAAGTAATGTTTAACATGTAACAGAAATGTATTAGTCTTGTATTACTTTTGTACAGTATAATGTAGGTGTTTAAATATTCCTCTTTCTGGCAAATTTAAATAAAACAATTAAATGCAGAAATTATAATAATAAAAGACATAACAGAAAAAAATGTTTGTTTGGCAGCAAATAAAAGGGTTTAATTTTCATTTCATTAAAAATAAATAAATGTTTAATGCCTGTATTTGATTATCAGAAAAATTAAAACACAAGAATTTCTGAAAGAAAAAAAAATGTGTCATTATAAAGTTTGGTCTGTTTTCAGGTCTCAGGTATTTTTAGTTATTTTTGATAAAACCAAAAGTTTCTTGCCATACTGTTCTTGTAATAAGTGGAAAGCAAATTACATTTGACTCCTCCCCTTTTTTGCTGATCTGAAAAACGGTCCGATCCGTGACTCAAAAACGAGAGTGATCCGAACCGTGAGTTTTGTAATCCATTGCACCGCTAGTTAATACCCCACCTCGTCCCTGTCCACCCCCCAACCATTCGAATCTCCATAGTCTGGATTTATTCCTTTCATTGTAGTTCTTGAAAAAGGATAGGACCCCTTTAAATTCGGCTATAATTATTTACTACAAGATGTAATGTATACAACACACAATGTGAATAACTATAATGCGTTAATAACCCTTTATAATGCATTATACATAAAGGCTTTAAGTAAAGTGTTACAGTTAACAGTTGAATTCATCTGGCTGACAAAATTTGAAAAAAAATACATATATATTTTTTTATTTAAAGAGTAAAAAAACACCTTTTCATTAATGTATGCATGTTTTTTTTTTTTTAAATAACTTCATACATTTTCAGATTATCCTCTTTTAGCATATTGCACCTTCCAGCTCAGCATGCAGCACTTTCCACTCAGCTCATTTAATTTTTCCAGTGTTTGCCTTCCCATATTGATCATGACTAAATAAAACATGCTGAGTGAAGACTAGAAAGCATTATTGCAAGATGTTTTTGGCATGCACATCAAAACTAAAAAAGTATGCGCATATAATATTAATCTCACCACTGTAGATGTAATCGTTCATGTGCCAAAGCTTGCCGACACAAGTCTTTATTCATTCAGGTCATGCATGTGGAAACTAACCTGTGTCTCATGCAGGAGTTACTCAGGGGTGATCTCTGTTTCCTGATGCACCACCACTTTAGTCACAGACATGTCGGGGTGCTGCTCCTTCGCCTCCTTTATAGCCTGAGCAAGAGCCTGGAGAGCAGAGAAGACCGTATTTAAACCAGACCATTAAGCTTATACATTTAAAAGCCCCGTAAAATCAAAATGAAACTTTGTGGCTTTTAATCTATGCTTGTTAGCATTGAGGCCTTATATATTTGTTAGCAGATATATGCATTTAGTTTTTCTCTTTCAGGACCAATACTAATGACTTAAACTTCTCAGGGCCGTTTGGACGTTTTTATCCTATAAGAGCCATATATGAGAACGCCTGTAAACATGCTGCGTCTACTGTGTAGGTGCATTTCACCTTATCATGGTCAATCTCAGTGTCTCCAGTGATCACGATTCTCTTCTCAATACGGGTCTCTGAGATCCCGCCTTTCACCGTCTGAGCAGAGAAAGGGAAGAGAATGAGAGAATGAGAGAGCCAGAAACACAGTGAAGTGAATATCTCATCTGTGCAGTACAGTAATTCTTGACTAACGCTGTGAAATGGAACGATACTGTGGAATGGCGACGTAAATTGTAATTAACAATGGCTTTATCTCATGTACGCAGCTTCTTGGCACCACTATGCCCAAACTTGCAGTGTACGGCACATGCAAATCAGCTGTAAGTTGGCTATTGTATAGTTTACTGCAATTATGTTTTGCAGAAAGACTCATCTTATTTTTTTTTAAGTTTTACATTGTGCTTAAATATGATAATTTAACATCAATCAGTGTTTTTTAAGCAGCAGACACTGCAGGTTTAGGCGTAACTTCCTGTACCTTGGTGATCTGGGTTGTGGTTGTGGTGCTGACAGTCTCTGAGGTGATGGTCTGAGCACTCAAAAGCATCCCGGACTCCTTCTCCGACAGCGCGTTGGGCTATTAGCAAACAAACACACAAGTGCTTAGAATACTCCATTCCATTAAATCTCTCATTTATCACTTTCACCCAAAGCCATTTCCTATGGAGCCCCAAAGGGAACACAGTGATGGCAAACAAACACGAGATAAGGAGGAAACGTCATATTTCAATGCAATTGCTTGCTAAACTTTTGGGTTCTCTCAAACAATGTTTTGAGTTTTCTCACAAAAGAGGTGCAAAAAGGTACAAAAGCTGTCAACGGGGCCATTTCCTTTCAAAAGATATACCTTTGTACATGATTTATTCCTAAAGTGTACATATTAGTACCTAAACAATATATTTTAGTACTTAAATGGTACATATTAGTACTTTTTTAAAATATGCTGCCCCAGTGACAACTTTTGTACTTTTATTTCTGAGAGTGCACATCATATTATTTCCATCAGCAGTTTTGCATTCACTAGAAGAAGGTTAAGTTTCTCAAGAGAGCACAAAAGTTTTGCAAGCGAATGCAAAGCTTTGCAGGGAAGCATTGAAATTAGAGATCCCCATGGAAGCCTGTTTCCACCACTGAACAGAAAATGTTAAAAAAAAAAAAAAAAAAAAGGTTAACTTGCAATTCTGACTTTTTTTCCCTCAGAATTATGTGATACAAACCTGAAATTTTGACTTTTTTTCTCAGAATTGTGAGATATAAACATTCAGTTCTGAGAAAAAGTCACACTTGTGAGATATAAACTTGCAATTTTCACAAAACATGTCAGAATAGTTTATATCAGTTGAGATATAAACTCACAATTGTAAAAAAAAAAAAAAAGCTGTGAGACAAATTTTGAGCTTTTCAGTCCCAGTTACCTTTTTTATTTATTTTTTTATTGGGTGACTATAATTTACGGTCTTTGTAATAATAATAATAATAAACAAACAAACAAACAAACAAACAAACAAAACTATATATATAAATTCTGCATGTCCAAAACAAGTACTTTTTTTGTGTTGCCAATAGCTGTGCAATAATGGATATTATGTAAAGTATGTATAAATCTACATATTAAAGATACATATTAAGCATGTATAAATCTTTTATATGCAAAAACAAACAAAAAACTTGCATATATACATTAGCATATAGAAATTCTGCCCCAAACCAAAAATATTTATTTATTTATTGTGCTGCCAATAGTTGATGCATATAAATATTTCAATTAAAATAAATAAATAAATAAATAAATAAATGAATAAATGAATGAATGAATGAATGAATGAATGAAAAGAGATTTTATGTTTCAAGTTTCAAGTGCTAAAAGTGAGTTGGTAGCACTTTTTTACTTATTACACTTATGTTTACTTATTTTCTACTTATTTTACTTATTACTGTTGTGTATGTACAGTGTTTACTGTAGTAACAATTTTACTGTAAGTATACTGTAAAATACTACCAACACGTGCAACCAGCGAGTTTTAAATGCTCTAAGTGAATTCAGGCATAACAATATACAGCATGAAAGACGGAAGACTGTTTTTCTTCTGCAATCTGGTGTATTTCTGAAAGAGCGAGAAAGTAAGCCCTCATTATTACAGCAGTGGGACCTCTGGGGTGCTCCTTAAAAATTGTCCTCAGATAGAGTTCAGCAGAGCTCAAAGAAACACAACTACTTGATCCTAATGATCCAATGGTTATGTAAATTATACATTCTGTTCTGTATACAGATGTGTGTCGATAAAATAAAGTATTGACTAATCAATGCTTAAAGTTTGATTATTAACAAAATCACTACTACTAGGTGACGTGGTTACCAATATGTATTGATACTGATATATTTTGCGTCCCAGTTCATTTTTCATTCCATGTGTGACAAACACTGGCACAGAAAAAGACTAACCAAAACTGATGTCAACAACACAGTGACTCGGCTCACCTGCGCAGACTCATATGTGATGGTCTTGGTCTCTGTATGCACAATCGGGATGTCCTTGGTGGCGATTTCGCTGCGAAGGGAGTTGGTGACATCAGAAATGGTGATGGTTTTCGTCTTTACCACAGGAGACTGTGAGAGGGGTCAAGACATGCGGAGAGTGAGTAGAGAATTGCTTTTCTCACTACATTAACTTCACCTCACACACATCAACAATTGCTAAACAGCATCTGGAACCTTTGGCCAAGTCTTTGTACCGGAAGATTGATATTCAGTGCTGACTACCTCAGAAAAAAAGCTACTAGACAAGAAAAAATGCTTAGGCTGGTGATCCTTTGAATGGTTGGCCAAAAAAACAAGGCTAGAACAAGCACAAAACACTTCACTTAGATGATTTCATATGCACTTATAAGGCTTTCCAATCAAATAATTTTCTTTTATGGTGGGTGGATGAGAAAACCAATCTAAAAACATTCATCATGGCACACCGATGGATTTCTTAAACATAAGTGGAATAAACTGCCACCCAGCTGAGCTAATATTAAAGGCAGAAAAATAGTGTTGAAATTAAGTCCTTCCCAATTAATCAAATATATCACAATACAAGAACACAGTTCTCAGCTTCTTCTGGATGTGTAGCCTAGGAAATAAGCAGAAAATAAGTATATTAACATAAATTACAAGGAAAATAATTGAAAATGATTATTTTTGTCACAAGTGCATCCCAGTGGAGCAAAATCCATCAGGAAGCTCCACTTCTCACTGCATTAAGAGCGAGGAGTGTTTATTCCGAAACGACATACATCCTCTTGACTGAGAGGACCTGAATGAAGCCTTCGTCTCGCCTAGGAGCTCACCGCTCCTATCACCCACAATGCTCGGCTCAGATATGCAGATTGTGCATTTCTAAACCACAACAAATTAGGTTGGTTTTAGTTTTTAATTTTTTATCTGCAGGCACTCGGCCAGAAAAGCTTTTGATTTAGGAACATTTGGCACATTGTAAGTCAAATATTATTTGCATCCAATAATGGCAACGTCAGGTTGACAGATGATGATGAGAATAAACGCAGTGGCAAATTCAAGCCAAATCATGGGCTCACCATGTGGCGCTTTCGAAAGAACAGATCTGCCTACAAGTCTCCTTTCACATAGTTATTAGTGCATTTAAAACTAAACTGAAGTGACTAAAAGTACAAACCATTAGGCAAAAGAGACCAAAGACTAGCAGAAGAGTCATTTACAGAGGAACTAAAGAGTTCAGGAAACTTTCAAGTATCCATCAATTCATACTGATAAGATAATGGAGGGGGGAAAAGCAAAGGCTGAAAAATCAAATTAGCCTGAGATTATATCTTTTTTTTTTTTTTATAAAATGTTTTGGGTTATAATCTTACCATGCAGGGAACCACAAGAAAGTGATAACATCTCCATTTTCGAATGGATTATATGCTCTTAGTTAGACTGAGGAAAACTTGATTAATTATTAATATTTGAAATAGCAGACATATATTTTCCTGCCTTCTTACAGCATCCTATAAAACAGTTTGTCTGGAAATAAAGATAATGTGGCTATAACCAAGAAATCACAAAAGATATTGGGTCTCATTCACTAATAATTGCATACATTATTCCTATGTATATATACATTCGAACTTCTCATTAAAAAATAAATGTATGTTACTCCGTTTAACGTAACAATTTATTTTAAGGTGTCCATAATACAGAGTAATTACCTAATTAAGTACTTAGTAGTAGCCGTTGTACTTGCATGAAACAAAATGTACTGACCATGTAACTAAGATATGGAACAGCCTGTAATTACAGTTTGTAATTATGTAGATGTAACAGGCAGCTACTGTTACATATATGTAACAGACATAAAATGGACTTCATTGGTTCCCCGATTTTGAACTTCCAAAATGTAGTTTAAATGCAGCTTCAAATTAATTGAATCAGTTACTTTTTTTGAAAAGTAATGCATTACTTTACTTTGTTACTTTTGTCACCTGGGTTGGGCTAGCTTATTTGTTTTTTAATAACAAAAAACTAAAAGCTACATTTTTGTCAACTGTAAATGAGACATCTATTTGCATCAATTATTAAGTTTTTTTTGTAAATTTAGAATCAATTTCAGTACTAAAGTTTTTAGTGAATCATGATTTGTTTGTGAAAACTTTCCTACACAGTTTCATGCACAAATTTGTGGGTACGCATGCTAAGTGAATGAGACTCAATGTGTGTGACCCAATGATGACTTTGACAAGACAATAATTAAGAAAATTAGTTTTGTTCAGTGGACATGGGGATTATAGGGCCCTATGATTTTCGTGATGCGGAAAACATGGACGGAATCGTGGAATCCAGTCATAAAAACGCAATTTTGTCAAAGTTTGAATTAATTAATCAAAAGCAGGCCATTACACTTAAATCAAACTGCAATACGGACTAGTATCTGTAAATATTATGCCGCAAAAATACCATTTAAAAGTGAATCCTGCATGTTCTGTGTGTCTCTGTTTTAATAAATGGAGCAGACGAGCGGTTTTGTTTACTACACACACTGAAGCTCGTGTAACACTCGCGGTGATTTCAGTGTCTGTCGTCTCACTAAATGAGGACATAAATACATGAACAACATCTGCTGAAAGTCACTTCATGAGCATTTGACCGTTCGATTTTAGGAAAACTAGCATTATATCATATACACACAGAAACGTAAAGGTAGACACGGCAACCCGTCAAAATAAAAGTACGGTTTAAGTTGAAGACATTGTGCCAGATATATATTACTACTATTACTACTACTACTAAAATGTAACAGACATCATTTTTTAAGGGTATAAACACAACAACATTTCCTCCATGTTTTAATTTTAATAGTAAATTCCCCTTTGTTTGCCAAAAAAAACGTTTGCTTAATTTCAATAATTAAAAGATAAATGAAATTAAATGTTTTATGCCTTCATTTGATAACCAGAACATTTTAAATACATAACACAGAATTATGAGGGTAAAAAAAAAAAAACTTATTTAAATAAATTTGAATAAATTAATTATGCTTTCAAATAATTAGAAATGCTAAAACACAGAATTTGATAACAATAAAAAGTATGTATAAGTGTAATGATTTTAATTAATTAGACATGGTTTTTGATTAATAAAATTTAATTTAACCATTAAAAAGGAGTTGAGAAAAATTAAAACGGGGAAAAAGGGGAATCCAGAAAAATTAAAATGGAAAAAACGGAATTTGGGAAAAAATAAAACGGATTTCATAGGTCCCTAGGATTATAGAGTGCCCAATAAAGCTGTATAAGGGTATTTCTGACATTTGAGCTCAACGCAACTTGAATCAAACAGACGTTTATAAGCATAAAACTAATTAGCTAGATTTCAAGATGTGAAAATGACTTTGTAGAAAAGTTAGTTTTAAATTTTATTGATTGTACCTTGGATTGTCTTTATCATGGAATGGACCTTAGTCAGAGCAGATGTTATATATAATTTGAAGTAAATCAAAATCAGGCTTTGAGATATATGAAACACTAAATTACACAAAATCAGATGGTCTATGGCAACCTACTGAACAAGAACGGAATGTACCCGCCGACAGAGCTGTTCACTAAAGAAATTATGCAAATCAAATAACATAAATCTGTACTGAACATAATTTGCGATCACTCATCTTGCAAATCGATTCAGAATATTATGTTGTGCCAAATGCACAATCTGCTACACTTTACTGGAACTATCCTGCACCACTCCACCAGTGTGATCCAGACACCCACAATTTCTGTCAAATTAAACATGGCATCTACTCTGACTAGCGTTCATTAAAAAGTGCAAAAGTGTACAAGTATTTTTAAAAAATAAATTAAGCTACTTAAATGCATTTTAAATAAAAAACAACAATAAATAAATTGATGAACATAATCACTATGCATTATGCTGTCACTCATTGCAGAGAGAGGCTGTTATTGATGTACCATGTAAGAAACATTTAAACCATGACAGTAGCACTGACGTTTTTGATGCATGCTGGAGTCCCATGGAAGGAGAAATAGGATAATGTTCATGGGGTTGTGTAATTAAAGTCCTGATATGCTGATCAACTAAGGGCTGATATGACATAAATTCACTTCACAAAGTAGTCAGTATTACAGAAAATGTCCATTTCGTTATGCATCAACTGGCAAAGGGGATGAGATTTAAATCTGCAAAGAGAAGCAAAGTGCAATTTGTGCTGAAAAGTTGTCCAGAGAAATCCAGTGGTCACAAGGTGATGTACGCAGCTAGTGATTAACATAAAAACAAAAAAAAAGTACTACATTTGCACATACTGAAGGAATTACAGTGTTTGCGAGACAACAAATAATAGTGTTAAAATTTCAGCTGAGCTTAGGTTTGTTTGGTTGTGCATAACTGAAAGACCAATCACTTAAACATATCTTTCAAACAATTTGCCAACGTACACTACCGTTCAAAACTTTGGAACTGGTTGTTTTTTTTAGGGGCCAAGCACCGAAGGTGCTATTTTATCGGGATAAGGCGCCTATTGTATCTGTTAGCATTCTTTTTCTGGAAGTCTATGGCAGCCCACAGAACTGCTTGCGGGAAAGTTGTGAAATTTGGCACATTGATAGAAGACTCGACATTAACCACAGCAAAATGGGAGTCTCTAACTCAAACTCTCTAGCGCCACCACTTTTCACTTATATTTATGCTAATAACTTTTGAACCATAAGGCACTTTTCCTCTGATTCCTTGGCTCATGCCGAGTCGAATGAACAGCAAAATTTAAAAATCGTAAGGTATATCACTCCAAAAAATGATATTCTTACTTAGTATTTTTGTCTTGTTTTCTAGAATGAATATCTAAACATTTTTGACTGGCAAAAATATCTGCCAGCGGGGTAAGCGGGCTAAACAAGATTATTTTTCTTGCCCCATTGGCAGATATCTTTGCTTGTTCTAAGAAAAAATTAACAAAAATTTTGATTATTTTTTCAGAAAAACAACACATAATACCTTAAGTCACTTTACTTGTAAAGTAAATCTATAATAAGTGAACAAATAAGTGAATTCTTAGATATTTATACTAGAAAACAAGGCAAAAATACTAAGTAAGAAAATCTTTTTTTTTTTTTTTTTTTTTGTTATTTTTAATTGTTAAAAAAAAAAAAACTACTTTTTTTAAACTCGTCCTAGACAGTTTGTCTGATTTTCACTTAAATTGGCTCAGACCATCTTCAGACCATGCTGGCAAAAAGCTATGGAATTCAAGTTGATTAGTCAAACCGTTTTCAAATAACACGCAAACGAATTTGACAAAAAGCATGCAAAAATGTATGTGAGGCTATATCCCCGCAACAGTTCGGCGCATTGAGACCAAACTTGGTGTGTGTTATAACAAGCATGACGTGAGCCTACGTGCAATGTTTCGGCACACTGCCAACTACTGGTCAGAATATATTTAAAAAATGGTTATTTTTGCTTATAACTTCTCAATGGTTTCGCTAAAAAATAGATTCGGCGCATTACCGAACAATACCCAATTTTCCCATGTCAGCCTTTGTTGGTCATTTTGAATTTTGTCAAAAAATGCTATATTTTACTAACGCATTGTTGTATCTTTACGAAACTCGGTATGTGTTTTCAGCCCTGACAGTACTCAAAAAACTTTTGTTATAATGACATTTTGAAAAATGCTAGTAACTTTGGTTTAAATTAACCTACTCTAATGAAACTGGTCTTGATATATTCCTTGGGTCATGCCGAGAACATTGACACCAATTATGCCATAATTGGATGAACTTCCTGTCCACCATTTTGATTTAAAATTGTTGAAAATCTACTTGTTTGAACTGCTCTTAGACCGTTACTCTGATTTTCACCAAATTTGACTCGGATCATCTTCAGACCATGCTGACAAAAAGTTATGGATTTCGTGTTAATATACGAATATAGTAGGAAACGGTTTTCATTTAGTGCATCAATAAATTTGCTGGAAATATGCCAAACTACATCTGAGGCTGTATCTCTGCAAAGCTTTGACATATTGACGCCACATTTTTTATGTGCCATTGTCACCTCACACTGACCATGCCACATAAATTTGGTAGCAGCGCCACCTATTGGTCAATAGTACTAAACCATTCATTAACCATTAATTATGAAATTTCCAAAAATGCTAATAACTTTTGACTACATTAGCCTATTCTAATGAAACTGATCTCAAAAAATTCCTTGGGTCATGTCAAGAACACAGATACCAATTACATAGTCAGTCAAACTTCCTGTCTGCCACTTTTTCTAACTCCTCCTCAACTGTTGCTCCAATTTTCACCAAAATTGAGTCAGATCATCTTGCTGACAAAAAGTTATGGATTGTGTGGATTGGGGGACTGTAAAAACAGTAATATTGTAAAACAGTATTACAATTTAAAATAACTGTTTTCTATTACAATATATTTTAAAATGTAATTTATTTCTGTGATCAAAGCTGAATTTTCAGCATCATTACTCCAGTCTATAGTGTCACATGATCCTTCAGAAATCATTCTAATATGCTGATTTGCTGCTCAAGAAACATCTGAATCAAATATGCTAAAACATTGAGTGTTTAAAAATGGCAAAATATCTTTCAAATTGCAATGTTGTCACTAATCGCACGTGACAACACACAGCACAACTGTTGTAGTCTGATTTACGGACGAATGACTCTTATGAACTGGTTCTCTTACGTGAACTGACCAAAAGGCTCATAAATCAACTCATGAGCTATTTCATGAGTGAAAATGCTTTTGGGAAACACACCAGAGCAGTTGTTGACTTAGGATACGTTTACACAACAACAATGTACTAAAAACAGAAACGTTTTTCCTTTGCTTTTTTGAAAATTTCCGTGTAGGATGTTCTATCACGATATGAGCAATTTTATTTCATGGTAACGAATGATATACATCACAATATTACGGCGGTGTTTTAATGCCAAGTTAAAAAATGAAAAGGATTACGAGATTAAAGTCGTAATATTTCGAGAATAAAGACGGAATTCCGAGAATAAAGCCAAAATATTACTAGAATAAAGTCAAAATATTATGAGAATAAAGTCAAAATACTATGAGAATAAAGTCAAAAACCTAAACCTAGCATGGTAAAAGCTTTGCGCTTAATGCTTAATTTGCAGAAAATTAAGAAATATAATAAGAAGATCAATTTAAGTTGAACTTATCTTGCAAACACTGTATTTAAAAAAAGTAAAATTAAGAAAATCTGAAAACATTGAGTGAATGTGTTGGTTTCGGTAAGTAAATCTTTACCTCCTATTAAGATAACATAGTGCTGTTGCTTCCAGTGTTTTTGTGTCACAGTACATAAATAGTTTAAAATGATTAACTGTCAATCAACATCCACTCTGAAATGATGAAATTATTAAGAATCCAAGAGGAACAAACAGAAAAACAGGAAGGACCTTGTCCTCTCTCCCTCCTTATTGTCTCATAATCCAGATAAGCTCAGTCTGAGAGCAGCTGCTGCCTCCCTGATATCTATTTCTTTTCTTCCACAGCCTCTCAAACGAAGACAAGCCACCACAGCATCAGCGTCAGGACCAGCAGGCTGCTCAACAGGAAGGAGACGCGGGGGCGATGCAGTACCACTGGGTACAGCTGGCAGACTCGAGCGTCTTCCTCTGCGGACACGGCTATGGAGACTTGAACTGCACGGCCCTGAGCCTCAATGTCTTTTTCTTCGTAACAATCATCATCTTCATCCTCCTCCATATGCTGCAGCAACGGCAGGCCTCCTGGCGCGGGCGCCCACCTGACCCTTACCTGCTGTCGTCTGGATGTGCCTGCTGCACGCTTCCATCTCTGCGCAGGGCAACGGGACACCAAGAGAGACACAGAACAATGAACAGACATGTGGAGTGGGGAGAGACATGGGGAGTGATTGATGAGGGGTAGTAGAGATTTCGGGGTGGATTTGAAGGGTCCAGGCTCAGAACCTGAGCTTAGAGGACGCCAGAGTGGTTTAAGCAGGCCCGATGGACTAAAGCAAAGGCCTTGAGGGTTTTTATGGCGTTGGTGGACACCGGGTTGACATTAAGATTGGCAGCAGACTGTTTTGGCAGTGCAAATATCCATCAGTGACAGAAAAACACCATAAAAACCGGCAGGGTTTGGGTGGGACGGGTCACTAAGCGAAATCCTCAATGGATCAGATTAGTGGATGTGTCTGTCACAGAACTAGACTTGGTCATTGGCTAGATTAGTTTACTACATCTGCAAAGAATAAACATTCATTGCTAATTAAGCTTGGGAATTGGTTCCATTTTTAATGTTGTTCCATGTTTCTGTTCTCTTGAACGGCAGTTAATAGTTTTAAATACTAAACAAGGTTTTGTGAATCTGCAGCACCACAGCCAAAAAAACTGTTGTAGAATTCGTGGTCTGAATCAAATATGCTAAAAGATTGAGTGTTTAAAAATGGCAACATGTCTTTCTCTTGCAATGTTGTGACTAATGGCACGCAACAACATACAGCACAACCGTTGTAGTCTGATTTATGGATGAATGACTCTCATGAACTGGTTCTTTTAAGTGAATTGCTCAAAAAGACTCACAAATCAACTCATGAATTATCTCATGAGTGCATATGCTTTTGGGAAAAACACCGCAGAGCGGTTGTTGACTTAGGATACGTTTACACAACAACAATGAACTAAAAACAGAAATGATTTTCTTTTGCTTTTCTAAAAAAATTCTGTGTATAGGCCGTAGTGATGGGAGATGCGAGTACTTTTATTTAACGGTAATGAATGATTTGTATCACTATACAGTTATATTTGCTTCAAATAAAATTTTTGATATCACAGAATTTTTATAGTTCGTCACCAGTGTCAATATCAAAAAAACTAATTAAAAAAAAAAAAAACACTCAAGCTGTAAACAAAACAGTCAACAATTACATAGGAATAAGAAACTAATTACAATAGGACAAAACAAAAACCTACAGTGGAACAAATAAATAAGAAATGCCACATTGTATAAAGTAATCAAAATGTATAAAAACACTGCACATTCTTCACTGTGTAAATTAAATATATATATTTCTTCTTATTAAAGTTACAAAAAGTGATTTAGTGACGAGCAGTGAGAAATTTTCTCTCTTTTGTTGTTTGATTAACACACTCGGTTCAATATAGAGCTGTCACGTTTCCTCGATTCGAATACTTGATTTTGAAAAATCCTCAACTGCAATTTGCTTGTGTCGAGTAACCGAAAATATCGGACGAGAATCCATGAAACGCGTTATTAGACATTTTTTCTAAGGCTGCTTGATATATTAAACCCATATAAAAATCATAATAAAGCATAATGCTATTGTGAATTCACAAACGCTATGATTCAATTTAATAGATATATTTGATGCAGGTTAAATATATGTTTCAATTATTTACATGTGTGTACAGTACGTGCACTTTCAGAGTGGCTCTGTTCACAATAAATTCTGCTCCACACAAACTGTTATCATTTACATGTGTGGAGCGTCTCAAACTCCATCTCTGCTTATTGCTGTGAGGCAAATCATTTATAAACCTACACAAACACAGTGAGAATACATCCATATTTTTCTAAACATGATAACTGTTCATCGCGATTTCAAAATAAAGGATCAAACCCCCACTCTGCGTTTACACATTTTGATGTCCACATATTTTAGAAATTACAGTAGCTGTAGCATTGTGGTCATAAAGAAATTGCCAAATAAGAAATATTAAGTGGACAACTAAGTGGACAGTTAAATTAAATGTTGTTTAGTCAATACATATATTTTTTTTTTGCATTTTCGCATTTATTTTTGATAGGACAGTATAGCAATGACAGGATACGAAGTGGGAGAGAGAGAGGGGGGGTGGGATCGGGAAAGGTCCATGAGCCGGGACTTGAACTCGGTGCTACATGACGGCGCTGCCCACAAAGCTATCGGTGCTGACATTTAGTCAATATTAAACAAGGATG
>JAHKKF010507048.1:0-11947 GCA_019740295.1 Labeo calbasu
TGTACATTAATGAGGAAAACAAAATGAACTTAAATGATTTTAGCAAATGGCTGCAATATAACAAAGAGTGAAAAATGTAAGGGGATCTGAATACTTTCCGTACCCACTGTATACATATATATATATATAAAGAATAAGTATTTAAGGAATTGATGAGTCACTGCCTAATCCAGACATTCATTTCACATTAACATTTTTGGCAGAAAAATCAGAATAATTTTAATACTTTATCAGATACTGAATTTAACCTTATAAAGCGTGAATATGGCAATATTCATCTCAAGCTAAAAGAAAGAAAAAAAGAAGAAGAAATAAAGCTCCCAGTGTCAAAGCTAAGAAATTAGCAATGTCAACTCAACCACTAACGTAGCGTCTATTCAGCTTGTTTGTGTCAATACTTGTTGCAACGGAAGACATGATATCAGTTCTGTGATGTGAACAGTGAGTCAGACATCATCTCATCCCACTATCTGAGTGAAAGAAGCAGAGAGAGAGAGAGAGAGAGTCGTAATTACTCCGTGGATATCCGGCCCGTCTAATTGGCCTGACAAACGCAGGGGTTCTGTGAAGGTAAAAATGTGTGGCGTAATTAGCTGAACGGGGGAGCGGATCGATACAGGATGAGCAGATGAATTAATGATGACCACAAAGTAAACACAGCAGACAGCTAATTTCATCACGGCGGACAGACGGGCAGCTGCCAACACAGACATGATAGAAAGATTATTTAGCCAGGTGTACTGAAACATCCCTTAATAAGAGCCGTCCTTTCACACAAACACACACACACCATACGAGCGTCCACAGCTCAAGCGATCAGATGGTGCGTGTCTTACATAAGGATATCACTCTCGCTCTTGTTTTAGCACCTCCGTTCTTTGCACTCGGAAAAATAACATTTGGAGCAAATGAAGAAATTGGCATGAAAGAGACTTTTATAATGAGGCCCTTCTGAGGTGTGATCAGATAACTTGACCAGCAAGAGTGAAATGTGACGAAGATTTCTGCATTCATTTCATCGTTTAGACAGAAACTAAAACTGCAGTGACGGACACTGACCATTGGCGTCGAACTGAAGACATGACTGTTTACAACAGCAAATTAATTAAAACATTAGGGAAAATGAACATTTAATTGGCTACTGCACACAGAAATTCATCTGTAATGGAGCTTCAATTCATGAAACACACACAGACACATGTGCCTTCTGCTCTAACACTGTACTAGTCTGATAATATAGGAAACGTGGTGCGGAAGTGCTAATTGGATTAACTGCTAAATATCAACAGTAATTTGATTAGTAAAAATCAAGCACTACTTTATACTGTAACCTTTATATTTGAAAACATTTTTGCTATTATATAGACTAGAAAGACAGATACAAAATATTTTCAATTATAAATTTGATTAAGTTTGCAAGTCAATTTGACCCATATATTTCACAGACTTAAAATAAAAATAGTATTTTTTTTTTATATAATAGGACCCTGTAAAGTTTTATTAAAAACATTGTTTTTTTCTATTCCATTTTAATAGTTTGATAAATATTTAAATAATTAAAATGTATTTTTAATGCATTATATATATACACAACAGCAAATTTTTTCAGAATTTATGTTATGTACATTTTTTACGCAATTTTTCTGGTAATCAAATGATTGCATAAAATATAATATTTCTCTAATCAAATGAAAAACTAAACTAACCCTTTACTTTTATAATGGTCAAATGTATTAATGTATTTACGCCCTCATTTAGTGAGGCGCCAGACACCAAATTACACCGTGAGCGTCACAAGCGCTTCAGTAGGTGAAGCTGCGCGTCTGCGTCATTCATTCACATCGGGACAAACAAAACATGCAGGATTCATATTTAAATAGTCTTTTTGTGGTTTAATATGCACGAACACTATTGTGATTTAAGCGTACTGACCTACTTTTAATTTATTCATTCTAAATTCTGTGAAATTCCATGTTATACTGTAGATTCCATTTTTATCACTGGATTCTGTGATTCCATCTGCGTTTTCCACATCACGGAAATCATAGGGCCCTACATACATTTGCTAATTTGTGACTGTTCAGTCTATATCATGTTAATAATTCTGCATATGCAATGTATGTTAGTGTTCATAAATTTGATTGTAAGGACAATTTTGTTACTTTTATAATACCAGTTGTACAATGTGGATCCTGAAGTAAAACCAGTTGCTACTGATTTAGACAATGTCTATTTATAGATTTATAAATCTCAAAATCAAATAAAAAGGTAATTGTTACAACAGTGCATTAGGAAAGCACTTTCTTCATGGCTGCTAACGGCCAAACTATCTTCTGGAATGGCAGCATGATGAATCATGGGAAGTGAAGGGGATATGATAGCAGAGAGGATTCACAGACCTTGTGGATGTAAACACCTGCCAACAGCGTTCCCACACAGAGTCATGAATATGAAGGCCAGCGAAAGTCTGAGTCACATGAGTCTGATGTTTCCACCTCACACCGCTTTGCAGAAAACACAAGGACAACATGTACTGAAACTGATTTTGTTGCTTAGCAATGGGAACATATCTGAGAAAAACCCTCTCAAAATGAAGAAACAAATGAGATTGCTAGTTTAAAATAGTAAGAACTAGGGACGAAATCAGTAAATTGGTGATTAGTGAAGATGACAAGGTTTATAGTCAGTGTATTTTTTGGTCATTTGATTTTCTACATAAAAAGAAATAAAGAGAAAGGAGAAACGTTTGATTTTCGTTTTTCCGTTTTGTTTAAGAAATGGAAAAACAAAAATGTAGCCGAAATTTTCGTATTTTTGTTAATGGGTAAAAATGAATGTTTTGTGTAAATTCCGTTCATTCATTTATTGATTTTACTAATATAATGAAAATATAATGCATTGGCTAACATTCACACAATAATTCTGACAACAGGAGAAGACAGATATTAAACTGTTCTGAGTTTTACAATGTAGTCTTTTGTTTTAATAAAACTGATTATAACTGATATCTTGAAAGGATGTGCACTTGTGTGCGGCACGAGCTGCTGCAAACCTGCAAATCATTTATTAAAACAGGGACTAGCTGACACCTACTGGCCCTTCTGCCTCGGCTGGGATCATTTAGAGCCCTTTAAAGCTGCATTTAAACTACATTTTGGAAGTTCAAAATCGGGGCACCAATGAAGTCCATAATATGGTGAAAAATCCTGAAATGCTTTCCTCAAAAACCATAATTTCTTCACGACTGAAGACAGAAAGACATGAACATCTTGGATGACAAGGGGGTGAGTAAATTATTTGTGAATTGTTGTTCTGGAAGTAGAGTTCTCCTTTAATATAAAAAAGTTGTATTTTTCGGCAAATTTAAAAGCCCTTTCACACCTTTCACGAAGTGAAATGAATAAGCCTCAAGCTGGAGGAAATGTAAATTCACATCTACAGTAGAGGGCGCAGCTCAAACAAACCTTTCTTCTCAATCACAAAAAATTAAACAAATGTTGTTTATCTATATCTGTATGGTTAAACTGGATCACTGAAGGTCAGCAGCAAAGATACTAGTTAATAAGATGGGACAAAATACATAAAATAAATTTGCGTTAACATATTTAATTTTTGTCATATTCTGAGTTTGAATTTCATAGTTTTTATTCATTTTGAGGAATACTGAATCTGTTTTTAGGGAATGAGATGAATTAATGCACGTTCACGTTTAGTCTAGAACGCAACGTATCTGCGCTTACTCCCGATTTGTCTCAGCATAGGAACGGGAGTCAATCCATAAATGGAAAAACAAAGTAACTGCCATTACTTATTTGAAAAATTAACTTGTAAATGACAAAGTAATACTAGTTACTTTGAAAAGGTAATCTGATTATGTCACTCTCGTTACTTGCAATGTGTGAACCTAATACATTGCGTCAATGGAAAAATTAACTAGCTAGTTATAACTGTGTTATGATGTTCAACAAACAGCACAACCAGTGTAGTCTGATTCATGTGAAACTAACTTTCAACTTCTGTTGAAAGCAATGATTATACCTCAGCTTTGTATCGACCATCTAGATTTTCAGACAAACTTGCAGACTCTCACAAGGACAGTGCAGTTCCTTGTTTGTCTGTTTACCTCTGTTTATCCAATTAAGAATTATTTTCTTATTTACGATATATAATTAAATTTGTGATTGAAATCTAAATGAAAAATACTGAGTCTGCTTTCTTCCAAAAGGAAGTTCACTGATCAACTGCAGTGAAAACAGAAAAGGCAAATGTGCTTCTGCATGAAGCCATAAGAGCCGGTCCTCACGCTCTGCTCAGTGATGCATGAGAGGATCGTTGAGTAGATGAATATAAATGAGGCTGCATTTCATATGAACATGGTTTTTATTGTACAACGTGAGACTAAATGCTATGAGACTCATCAAAGATAATGAACATCAGTGATCTGGACTGGTCAAATACATTGTTTAGCTTTTCAGTCCATCTGCAGACTAGCCAAATACCATTCATCAATATTAAAATGAATCATTCGGACGTCTTTGTTGTAGATGATTGCATGTCGAAATTGAGTCCACCTACTAATCTAAAGGTCTCAAACTAATGGCTCGTAGTATAGGCTCATACAGCCACTCAGATGTTTATTCAGGCATCATTAGTCTAATAAACACACAGATCAGCCTGCTAGGTTTGAGGGAGCGATGGGTCACTTAACTATGCCAATAATTATACACAGTTCAAATTTATGGTTGGAAAACATTTCTATTTGTCGGAACTGTTCGACTGACCCTTAACAGCACCTGCCTAGTGCTTCTCAAGCATTTGAGTTTAAGACCCCTGGTCTAATACGCTGTGAATAATGGAAAATATGCAAAAGCAATTAACTTGTTGAAGCATTTGAAAGTCCTCACCACACCAGGAAATATCTTCTTGAGTCTGTCCACAGCAGCGAGAGCTTTGGCTTTCCCTCCACTCAGACAGTCTTCAAACTCATACAGCGGCTGTCGCACTGGGTTCGAGTAGGAGATCTTTGCGTTGTCCACAAAAGTAATGTGCCTCACACCCCAGCCCTCAAAAAAAAAAAACAGAAAACATTTAGAGAAAATATTATTAAACATTTGATTAAACATTTGTGCCATTTGGCAGTATTTCAGCACAAAAACATTTATTTATTCATTAATCAGCTGTAATCCAGTTGAACCAGATGCTACCAACCTGCTGTAGTGATACTCTATGTCATGTGCATGTAAATAACACACACACACACCTCCTGTCTGTGTAAATTAGAAAGTTTGCACAAGTATTTTATTTAAAAGGGATATTTGGGTCCATTTTCTAAGGAGTTATTCATCACATGATGTTCAAATAATTGAAATCGTTATAGCCAGGCATACACTGTCATGTGAAAGTTTGCGAACCCCCTGCAGAATGTGAAAATGTGAATAATTTTAACAAAATAAGACAGGTCATACAAAATGCATGTTATTATTTTATTTAGTAATGTCCTGAGTAAGATATTTTACATAAAAGATGTTTACATATAGTCCACAAGACAAAAAAAATAGCTGAAATTATTCAAATACCCTCCTTCAAAAGTTTGGGAACCCTAGGTTCTTAATACTGTGTGTGGTTACCTGGATGATCTATGACTGTTTTTTTTTTTTGTTTTTGTGTTGTGATGATTGTTCATAAGTCCCTTGTTTGTTCTGAACAGTTAAACTCAGCACTGTTCTTCAGAAAAATCCTCTAGGTCATGCATATTCCACAGTTTTCCAACATCTTTTGCATATTTGAACCCTTTCCAGCAGTGACTGTATGATTTTGAGATCCATGTTTTTTTTACATTGAGAACAACTAAGGGACTTAAACACAACTGTTAAAAAAGGTTCAAACATTCACTGATGCTCCAGAAGGAAACACGATGCATTAAGAGCCGAGGGGTGAAAACTTTTGAACAGGATGAAGACGTCCAAATTTTTCTTATCTTGTTCAAATATTTATTTTTATTATTTTATTACTATTATTTTTTTCCATTTAGCACTGCCCTTTGGAAGCAACAGAGGATACTTGCATGTTTCCCGGAAGACAAATTAAGTACAATTTATGATGTTCAAATTCAAAACATTTTTACTCCCTGGCTCTCAATGCATTGTGTTTCCTTCTGGAGCATCAGTGAATGTTTGAACCTATTTTAATAGTTGTGTTTGAGTCCCTCAGTTGTCCTCAGTGTGAAAAGATGCATCCCAAAATCATACAGTCACTGCTGGAAAGGGTTCAAATATGCAAAATATGCTGGAAAACTGAAGAATCTGCAGGACCTGGAGGATTTTTCTGAAGAACAATGCTCAGTTTAACTGTTCAGAACAAACAAGGGATTTATGAACAACCATCACAAAACAAAAAAACAGTCGTAATCCAGGTAAATACACCATGGGTTCTTAAACTTTTGAAGAGGGTTATTTTAATAATTTCAGCTATTGTTTTCTCTTGTGGACTATATGTAAACATCGTTTATATAAAATATCTTACTCAGGACAGTACTAAATAAAAAATGACATGCATTTTGTATGATCTCTCTTACTTTGTTAAAATTATTTACTTTTCACAGATTCTGCAAGGGGTTCTCAAACTTTCACATGCCACTGTATATGCAGAGGCATAGTGTAGTAAAGCACACTCCAAGCCTGAAAAATCACAAATTGTGCTGTGCAAATTGCATGCAGCACTTTTTTTAGCATGTTTGTACCATTACCAGATTGGCATAACTCATCTGAACACAGTAAATTAGGTGCAAAAAAGCAAAGATAGCATTTACAAAACTTTTCACATTCAGTTCCTCTTTAAAGGAACTAAACTCAGACTGGCCCTGGCTCTAAAACTGGACTAACTCTGGTTGTTTAGTTGTAAACTGGTGTCAATTCACTTTCTTTTCACACATCACACAAATCTGGATCACAAGAATTTTGAATACTTCATGTTTTTATACTTCTATTTACTGCTACTTTTATCACTACTGTTATGATTAGTAATAATAATGATAATACCACTACTAGTAAACTGCATATTAGAATATTACTTATTGCAGTAATATATTTTCTGTTTCACTTTGATGAAATACTGAAAGATTGCTATTTTGCTATAAAAGGGTCTGAGTTCATTGGGTACGTTCACATATAAGCCAAATTCTCGCAAAGGGCTGTTGGAACAAAGCGTAACAACACTCTTACTCTTGCAATTAACTGGCATGAATGCATTTTCATACTGCCAACATCTCAGCCATCAAATGACACCACTATCATTTTGAAATGGAAGCATCTGGGACTTACATTCTATAATTACAGTCTTAGGCTTATGACTATTTCGAAAACCATTAAGAAGCAATTATAGCAAAAGCAAGTAAGCACTTAAATGACATAAAGCAAACCAAGGAATCCATACTGAAAGCAATGAATGCTTTTTTGTCACCTGTCAGATGTGATAAACTGTTGATAATCAAATGTAAATCAAAAGCAAATGGCTCTTACCATCAGTGTTCTTGCTACATTGCAGCCCAGTGTTCCAGCTCCCAGTAACAGACACCTTGTCGACACGACCTTATCCAGATCCAGAGATGGGACTAACCTCCAACGCATCAGCTTCAGGTTGAGATCGACAGAAGACTCAGCAAGCCTTGAGGAAATAAATGAAATGTGTAACATACCAATAAGAAAACACTTTTAAAATGCATAAACTGATACCAGATGTTTAGTACCTTTTAGGGTCCATACATTCACTGAGATTGACACTTCTAGGTCCCATCGCTCCTTTGGAGTTTTTCTCCCAACCCACACTCTTTGGACATACTGCATGAACAAGTTAGGAAACATAAATATAATGCAAGAGCTTACAGTTACAGTGATTATATAACAGCCACTTTGCTTGGTGTCACACAGGAAAAATACATCTAAAGAAATATTTGAAGTTTAGCCTACTGTAATTGTATCTATGTACATATACATAAGACATACATCTTTGGCCACTGTATCATATTTTACTAGTTTTGTTTGTGACATTAGGTTTTGGAAACAACGGTTTTAACTTTAAAACAGGTCTCAGGAGCCCTGTGGACTATTCCAGTTTACTACACACTGTCTAGGAGTTGTACTAACTAGTCCACCAGTCAGTCAACTGCATATTGTGTCAACTAGTCAACAATCACACGACTTCTAAGAACAGTTCACCCAAAAATGAAGATTAGCTGAAAATGTACTCATCCTAATGCCATCCAAGATGTAGATGAGTTTGTTTCTTCTGCAGATTTGAAGAAATTACATCACTTGCACTCACCAGTGGATTCTCTGCAGTGAATGGGTGCCGTCAGAAAGAATCAGCTGATAAAAACATCACAATAATCCACACCACTCCACCCCATCAATTAACGTCTTGTGAAGGCAAAAACTGTGTGTTTGTAAGAAGCAAATCCATCATTAAGGGGTTTTAACTTTGAATAATCTTTTGTGGGTATTTTCACAGTCAAATTTATTTTGCTATTATTAGATTAATTAATCGATACATTATGTAATTAATTAGATTACAAATTTTAATCTATTGACAGCCCTACTTTAAACCGTTTCTTCCAAGTCCATAATCCATAAATGCATAATAATGCTTTTCTCCAGTGAAAAAGAGGTCTGGTCTGAATCAGGAGAAAAATATGCATAGATCAAGCACCTTCTATAAGCCAAAACAGCTTTAAATCAAATATGTGGGTGGATTTTGATGTGAGAGACAACAGGAGATGGAGGAAGCATCATTATGGATTATGGACTTGCATTTAGCCAGATGCAACAGTTTGAAGTTATACAATTCTTAATGACGGATTTGTTTCTTACAAACAGGCAATTTTTGGCTTCACAAGACGTTAACTGAAGGACTGGAGTGGTGTGGAATCCTTGTGGATTATTGTGATGTTTTTATCAGCTGTTTGGACTCTCTTTTTGACGGCACCCATTCACTCCATTGGTAAGCAAGTGATGGAATGCTACATTTCTCCAAATCTGATGAAGAAACATTCACATCTATACCTTGGATCGCCTAAAGGTAAGTACAATTTCAGCAAATTTGCATTTTTGGGTCAACTATTCTTTCAAGTCAGGTGTTCACCAACTAGTTTGAGTATTTTTTTAGAAAACTGTTAAAAATAGTTGCGCAAAACTGTATTTACTAGCTGTTTTTGAAATGTTTCAGATGCTTATATATTTGGCTATATATGTGGCTATGTAGTTTGTGAAATGATGGTGGACGGCCCAGCATTCAATCACACACTGTGAGATCACTGGACTTTTGAATGCAAGTGAATGTCATAGTTCAGAGGGGTAAACCGCATTGAAGTGTGAAGACATCCATGTTTATGTGTCTAAAGGAGAAGGGCCACAACAATCAAGGACAGCGGCGTAAAGACAGGAGGATGGACTGTTTAAGAGAGCGATGAAAGAGGCCATCTATGTGAAAATGAAATGACCGGATTTTGATCAGGAAGAGCTTTCAATAGCCCTTATCAGGCTCCTACAGCGCTGTCCTTTCACACCCAGCAATTTCGTCCCAATTCACACAGCGATTCACAGCATCAGTGCAGAGACTCCCACAGGAATTCACAAGTCTGATGGGCTGTGATGCGTGATGAGGTTGAATGTCAGGGAATCTCCACAATCAGTTCCCAACTGAGGAAGCCACTTGGATGAGTGACTAAAGGATCGGAGCAGACCAACATGTCCCAGCCGAGAAAGAATAAACTTTACTGGACATCCTTTTATGACAGCAATTGAAAATCCTCACAGACTGAATTGTACAGTACATAGAAAATGAATAGAAACATATAATAAACGTTTATCTCATTTAAGTTTTATTCTCAACTCATAGTAAAAGTTTATCTGCATGCACTGCCTGTAATGGATTACTAGCGCATCTGTTTTACATACCTGATTATAATATTGTTCTCATTTATTCATCATCTTTATCATCATCATCAGCTCATTTACTACTGTCATGATTACTAGAGAGTACACACCAACTTTTATATAAATATTTGGCTGGGAGGAAAAGTGATGTTTCAAATGCTTTTGCTTTTGCTTGCAAATCTTTCGCTTTTTAAGAGACACTTTGTGCTTGCTTGAAAAAATTGTAAATAATAGGAGGTGGGAAGAAAAGCTATATTTTAGAGCTTTTGCAAAAGCAAAATTTCTTGGGGGAAATTAATTTTGCAAGAAAATGCAAATGTTTTGCGAGAACAAGGGTTGTCAGTCGATTAAAAGTTTTTGATGTTTATATACATGAATAAATTTGACTGTGAAAATACCCACAAAAGGTTATTTAAAGATATTTTGCGTTAAATAATAAAGTATCAAGTAGACATGACAAATTGTAGCTTTAGAAAGATATTTTTTTAGATTCAACATAGAATTTATTACACACAAACATTTAGTTTAAACTATGGAAAATAAAAGAAGATAATTTGAGAAACATCTCAATATTATTTGTTTATAGAATAAAAGTCACTGGTAACAAAAACAGCTTTGTTACCAACAGTTTTCAAAATACCTTCTTTTATGTTCCACAAAAGAAATGTTTAAAATGACATATGGGTGATTAAATGATGACAGAATTATTTTTATCCCTGTATTTAACTATTCCTGTAATGTTTTTATTTATTTATTTATTTAGTTTTAAATGATACTCTAAATAAGAAACTAAATCTGCCAGCAGGTGGCGGTAAATGTCTTTATGAGTCATTCATTCATTCAATTCCTTCAAACAGCTGATTCATTCAGGAATAAAGTAAACGGTTCACTTTATGAATGGGTTTTTGAATCACTTTCTCACATGATTCATTCAAAATGTGGATTCATTCAGAAACTAAACACTGCTGTGCTGCTCAGAGAAGCGCAGCAATTCTGCTATGGCTTCAACAGTAATGTTCTCTGCAAAATTAATCACTAACTTAATATTGTGTTCAAAATATAACACAATATCAACTTCTTATTTACTGTACTGTTGTACAAAATCACATTTAAGCTCATGATAGATCGGGACAAAATCAGCACTGTTGTCATATTGCTCTTGCTGCTGGTGCGATATTGTGTGATATGTGATATATACAGTATCTCACAAAAGTACACCCCTCACATTTCAGCAGTCATTTTAGTATATCTTCTCAAGGGACAATACTACAGAAATTAAACTTGGATATATTTTAGAGTAGTCAATGTGCAGCTTGTATAGCAGTGTATATGTACTGTTCCCTGAAAATAACTCAACATAGCCATTATTGTCAAAATAGCTGGCAACAAAAGTGAGTACACCCTGATAACAGCACTATGTCATTTAACCATGCAAAGCCACATGTCCTATTCATCATGTTCATGTTTTTGTCTGCTTGACAGGACCATACAAAGTTGTGTATCTGTTATTAGAGCAGTTAAAATTTGGTGCTTTGAGTACAATTCTCTCATACTGACCACTGGATGTTCAACAAGGTGCCTCATGGCAAAGAACTTTCTGAATATTTGAGAATTAGAATTGTTGCTCTCCACAAAGATTGCCTAGGCTATAAGAGGTTCAGTACTGTGGCCAGGGTCATACAGAGGTTTTCCAAGATGGGTTCCATTCGGAATAAGCCTCACAAGGGTCGATCAACGAAGTTGAGTGCTCGTTCTGTGCGTCAGGTGCAGAACCTGGCTTCAAAAAACAGATCGCATGAGTGTTAAATGAATGAGTGCCAGCATTCCTTTATAGGTTGCAGAAGTAGAAGGTCAGCTTGTCAGTAGTCAGACCATACGCTGCAAACCGCAACAAGTCGGTTTGCATTGGTGTAATCTGAAAAGGAAGCCTCTTCTGAAGCTGGCTTACAAGAAAGCCCACAAACAGTTTGCTGAAGACAACCTGTCCAAGAGCATGAATTACTGGAACCATGTCCTAT